>JBCNJP010000383.1:0-32128 GCA_039602395.1 Deinandra increscens subsp. villosa
GCCAACCTTCAACGGATACTCTTCAACGATCTGCAAAAGTGAAAACCACACAAGTGTCAACCTAACGGTTGGTTCCGGATTTCATTTGAAACCCCAAGGATGGACAGTTGCAAGTGTTCCCCATAAAACACTCCAACTTCCATAACAGGTACCCCATTAGGCAATACCTCAAATTGTCAGCGTTGTTTTCCGTTTAGTATGTTCGTTGTGACCCAAACGGGCTCACAAGTAAAGGGTTTGTGAAACTCACCTTAGGTTGCTCAGCTACACTTGTTAATCCAATTTATGTTTGCTAACGAAGACCTAGTAATCACATTAAGGTCTTAGGTGTTAGGTTGTGTCTAAACTTTAACTTAACGTCACTATGGCCCATAACATAGCACGTTGCAACTAAGACTCGACATACCGACACACGATACCGATGGTTGATCATAAACAAGGGTTCACATATTACAGGAATCATAACATGTTTCATCATAGCATAAGCATATAAGTCGCGGCATAGCATATAACACTTAGCATGGTGCAACACTTAGCAAATTCTATGCAAACATGCAGCAGTTTCGCTAGGCACATAGCAGTTTCGCTAAGCTAGTTTCGCCCGGAACTAGTGAGGTTCGGACTAGCACAGTTTCGCTAACTAGGTTCTCCGAAACTGATGGCTCAGTTTCGCTAGTTAGTTTCGCTGGAAACCGACATAGTGTCGCTAGCTAGTTTCTCTCGAAACTGGCATAGTTTCGCTAGCTAGTTTCTCTCGAAACTGATTTGAACTTTCGTTCAGGGACATTGGTCAAGGTCTAGTTTCGCAAGCAATTTCGCAAGTAAATCATGCACAAAAATTCACGGCGACACTACTAGTTTCGCTAGTAGTTTCGCCGCATACGATTTCAAATAGTTTACACAGTTTCGCTGGTTGAAGATTGCCTTAGTTTCGCTAGATGATCATGCAGTTTCGCTAGTCGCGAAAAAAGGGTTTTCCAGCCTAAAAATCAATCTGTTGGCCTCTGAAATGCACATACGTTATAACTAGGCATAGATAATCATTCCTAGGCATAAAACAAACATTTTTATCAGCTCATAACATACATATCATCGTCAAATCTCAGTTTTGGCAAAAATCACATAAATGACCTAATTTACCTAGATTTATAGCATGGATGATTATGGGACGTAAAGTTGATGACTTTCTGATAGATCTAACATGTACAACATCTCAGATTCAATTTCAAGCGTTAACATGAAGATTCTAGCATGCTTTTTAATAAAAACCTAAAGCAAACATAAGAACTCAAGGTTTGGGACTCACGGGATGATTTAGATGATGATGGATGATGATTCAGGGACTGGAAATCGATTCTTTGGTGACCTCTTTGCCTTGGCCGAAATCAGAGAGGAGAGTGTGTGTGTGTTTGTTGTGTGGTTTGAGCAAATGAGGCTATTAGGGTTTATTAAGATTATTTATATCAGAGGCTAGTTTCGCTGGCAGTTTCGCTGGCCAGGCGAAACTAGCTCTGGTCACATGTTGATCGAGTAGTTCAGCTGGCTACCGGGCGACACTACAGTTTCGCCCGGTAGTTTCGCTGGAGACCAAAAAGACAAGTTTTCCACACAATCAAGTATTTACAATTTGTCATGCAATTCACAATACTAAGTCATGTATTTAAATCACATTGCACATAAGGACAATAAATAAGCACATAACACATATGGGCGGGTTCGGTGATCAACCAAAGGTCGTGGACGTATTCGGCCTAGTTATGCATTAGTTACTTAAGTTAACACTTATGACGTAAATAACGGAGATTCTCTAACGGAAGTTAACCTTGGAATTCTCGGGTGTCACATTATTATTGTTTAACTAAGCAAACGACATCCTATGATTTGATTGTTGATGAAATGAACGACACGAGGAAAATGGTTTAGAATCAATTTACAAGCAGAACCTAACAAAATTTTCTAAAAATGTTAGTCATTTTTATAGCTAAAAATAGATCAAAAGGTTTGATAAAAGAATTATAATGTTCTGTTCCGGATAAACAAGTAATCTTTGTTTAAAAATAACCAACAACCAAAACTCTTTCGACCTTATTTCGTCGCAATAGTTTAGCTATATATTTTATGTCATGTTTCATTAAAAACCTTATTTTTTTCTTAAAACCTTGAATCCTTCAAAGTTTTGTTAAATAATAAATGTTTTGAGTAATCATTTGATTTCAAAGTAAATAATATAGATCAAATCGTTAGAAACTTTATCTAACAAAGTTCTCGAAATCGCAATAATAATAGTACCTAATATTATTAGCATGCTTCAAAATAACGACAAGAATACAAGGAAAATAAAACACTTATTTTCACCAAGTATAACTATACTTTCAAACTCAAAAATAATAAACTAACTTTATTTTCATCGAAGATCCGTCAAAAAGTTATTAGCTTCTTTAATAACTTAAAACGATCGATTTTTCTTACACAAGTTGTAACAATTATTTGTACAATAATTTATAACTTATACGCGTAGATACTTATCAATGACTACGAGCGTATGACCAAATATAAATCAAACAACGAAATAAATAATACATATTATGTGTCACAATATTTGAGATGTAATTAAATATATATGTTCATATATATTCTTACAAATCTTTAAATAATTATTTGACTAATAATTATTTACTTCGAATCCACAGGTTTATTGTTTTAAATATCATAGCAAGTCTAAATATTTATACAACTAATAAACGTTACTGTTGATGCATTAACCTTGTGTGGCATTTACTGTTCGAATTGTCAAACAGACTAATTTGTCAGAGACATGAAATGGGGTCCAAAACCCAGCCGAACTCTAGGTTTGGAGTTGTCCGAACTTGAGACGAACTCCAAGTTCGGAGGGAGTTTGGACTGGGTTCGGAGGTGCCCAGTTCGGACAGAATGAAGAAGTATAAATAGTTTTGTCTTTGTATTTCTTTCTAAGTTTTTGTCCAGTGTCTTTCCAGATCAATGTGTCGAGAGGGGAGGTTCTGTCCAACCTCCCCCGGAGCTTAAACGTTTGTATACTCCTTCGGTTTATGTAATCATTCAACACAATGTATGACAAAACTTCCTCTCAATATTATCTACCATAGAATCGATCCGTATAGGCTTTTTCATGTGGTATCAGAGCTCTTGGCTCTTTCTATGGTCTAATTTCATCATTTTTCTTAATTTCGAGACGTTAAACCTTCAGTTAGGTGTGATTGGAAATATTTCTGTTTGATTTTTAATCAATTGAGTCTTCCTGAGTCATGTTTTTACCTAACAAAGCATCTGGATGTCGAAATTCAATCAAATTCTGAATCTGTTGCATTTTCAAAAACTTACCAGTGAAGTTCGGATAGAGTTCGGCTGAAGAACATATCTGAAAAATAACCGCTCTGAACTCCAGGTTCGTACAGATTTAGGACATGTTCGGACATCCGAAGGTCAGGTTCGGATGAGGTTCGAAAGATCAGGTTCAGAGGTAGTTCGGAGGTAGTTCGGATAAGGTTCGGAGGATTAAGTTCGGAGGTAGTTCGGACAATGTTCGGATGGGCTCGTATGCATTTTTAATGAAGCAATTTTGTTTAAGAAATTTTTTTTAATGGCAGCACAGCCCCAGCCAGGGGCTCTGCCCCTTGGACCCCGCTTCTCAGGCGCGCTTCCCCCGAACTCCCGTTAGATGGGAATTTCAAAGAAGTGGTTCAGTTATCGGGTTTACCCTTGATTCAGTAGCTGTGGGGTGTTATGTTTGAAGAAAATCCAGATCATGATATTTGTTACGAGTTAGTGATCAAATTTCAAGAAATGAGTTTGTGGGTAGTCATTGTTCTTGATGATGGACAGAGATTCAAGAACGCGTGTTTCTGATGATGGATAGAGATTCGGAGGCATGGTTATGATTACTTGGGGATGTTTGTCGGAGATTACCTTTCTACACAAACTGAAGATTAAATGATATTAAAGATTCCGTTGCGGGCCACTTGAGTTTATCATTCCACTACAAGAATGCGGGGTTGGAATCATAAGAAATTGAAGATTCGAACATGTCACTTGTTTAGGGAGAAATTGGGGACCCTAAAACTTTCAAAGTTTCATAATTGAAAAAGTAACTATTCAAAAGCAATCAGTTCATGGTTGATGGTGATTTTTGATCTTCATGGAAAGGTGGTGTATTCTGATGTTCGTGCAAACCGATATGTCAAAGTTTTCAGTTATGGTTTGGAACTCTCTGTCATATGCCCGATACTTTGTTGAGTTGTGAAGACCTGGTCAGAATCCAGTCTGCAACAAGATATACGTTTACCGGAGTAATATATTGGGATGGATTTCATGCTGAGGGGGAATTTCCGTGATTGAGGATGCTGATCGTGTCTGTTTTTATAAAGATCATAATATATTACAATTTGGTGAAGATTAAAGATTATTCTCAATATGCAGTGATGTTCGAATGTCTTTACAAATTCCGGATACAACTGATGAAGTGAACCATTATCATATATGCCGGTTCCAGTTGGATGTTTGTGCTTGAAGCTAGGGGGAACTTTATTGGTTGTGGAGATTGTACAAGATGCGAACTGTTTCCTGCATGCCTGAAGTTCAGTCCAAGGGGAGTTTGCTGAAAATCAAGATTCAAGATGTAGCAGACTGACTGATGATGATTGCTAGAAGATCAATGTCTGGATTCGACAGTAACATCCAAGGGGGAATTTGTTGATGCATGAACCTTGTGTGGCCGTTACTATTCGAATTATCAAACAGACTGATTTGTCGGAGACATGAACTGGGGTCCATAACCTAACCGAACTCTAGGTTCGGAGTTGTCCGAACTTGAGACGAACTCCAAGTTCAGAGTGAGTTTGGACTGGGTTCGGAGGTGCCCAGTTCTGACAGAATGAAGAAGTATAAATAGTTTTGTCTTTTTATTTCTTTGTAAGTTTCTGTCCAGTGTGTTTCCAGATCAATGTGTTAAGAGGGGAGGTTATGTCCAACCTCCCCCGAAGCTTAAACATTTGTATACTCTTTCGGTTTATGTAATCATTCAACACAATACATGATAAAACTTCCGTCTCGATATTATCTACCATAGAATCTATCCGTATATGCTTTTTCAGTTAAGAACGTGTTCTCCAAACATTCAAACGGGAATAAGTTGTTAAGACTCGACGAGGATCATTAGGTAACTGAACGTTATTCAAACTGAACCAAGAAACTAAATCATGTCTATTATTATTATCAATATTAGGACATCGGTTACTTACAGCTCGTATAAGCTATCACGATCATTCACCTTGAACATGTGAGTTTCACCGCCCCTTTCTTTTAAACTGTTTTAAATACTTTGGGGGAGAAATCATTATCAAACAAACCTTCTACTTGATATTTTGGTACTACTGTCATGCCACGCTTGATTATCTGTTCTTTCTGTATCCCTATCGTGGTAATTTTGTTATATAACATATTGCTGCCAAATCCCATCATCAATTGATTTCCATTAATTATGTACGGAACGATAACTAATGAATAGATCTATTTGGGTTGACGCCCCTGCCCTAGCTGGTCGCTCCAGTTCTAACTCCGCGTTAACATGTCTCGGGGTACATGTCAGTTATTCTTTGCCAGTGGTATTTCTTAGGGGAAGTTACCATAAGGTGGGTAAATTAGTTAGTCTTCGAAATAAAGGAACAGGTAGATCAATGCAATCCACAGTAACCACATATATAATATTTTGTATGGTATCAAAACTATTTATAAATGCATTTTGTAGAGTCCTAAACTTGTGAACTCACCAACATTACGTCGACCCTTTCAAACTCATGTATTTCTCAGGTAACTAAGTTCGCTCTTGGTGTGTAAATGGGAAGTCTATCAAACAACGGGGCCTGCATTAGGAATGGAGTCATGGTCACCTTTTACTATCTAAATAAATCATGAACCATCGTATTTCTTATCGTAACTTTCTTGTTTCAGTATTGTAAGAAAATGTTATCTTTTATATATATTCCGCAACAACTTTGATAACATACTTGATTTTCAAACGTAAATGAAACTGTTAGACATCATTCTATGTATCCACGACTATGACCCCATGACGTCACATGCCCACATAATCAGGAACATCGGGGTGTGACATTTTCTTCCGGTGGCATTGTTAGTGCAAAATAGGTGTGGCGTCTGTGTATCCAGTTAATATTGTTAGTGATGTTTAGATAGTATTGTTGATACATGGTTCTTGATCGTCATGTGAAGTATCGAATACAAGACGAAGATATGCATGTTAGCTGTGGGCCGAACTCCTGGCGAACTCCAAGTTCGGACAGGTCCGAACTTGTCTGAACTGGAGGTTCGAACCATCAGGATTTCAGCTAGTATATATAGTTTGTCTTGTATAGAATTTGAGAGACTCGTACGTTTTGAGTCTTAATTTCTATCAAGTGTACTCTGTGGTCTAATACAAGTTTCTTTGTATTTACTCTCGATGTTCATGTCGTTTTACAATGATTTCGATACGACTAAGTAGACGATCTACCGCTCACGCATTTTCAAGAATAATTATTTCAAAGTTACAAAGTAGAAAGTGTCACTTACTATAGTTGAGAGACTTGAAATGTTATAAATGAATGAATATACTTCATTCATCAAAAAGAAGAAAAGAAAATGGATCAAGCAGTCATCCGAACTGAATCCGAATGGCAGCCGAATAGGAATCCCTATATATATGTTGTTTGGAGTTCGGACAAAAATATATCTCGCCATAACCGTTTCTTGAGTTTGATTTCTAGGGGGAGAAGTTTTGATCTTGTTTTTCAGAGAGTTTTGTATTCTAGATCATGATTAGAGGCTAGAAACGAGTTCATTACATGTAATCGTTGATTCAATTGAGCTATAAACCGTTTTATTTAGATTTTGTGTTCTTGAGTTTCGGTGAACTTTCGATCTCAATTTCGGTGTACAAATCACTAGATCGAGACAAATCAAGTTTTCAATTGGTATAAGAGCAAATCCAGGCGTGATTCTACACCGTTTTCATTGAATTCAAGCTTAAATCTGGAAAATTTGAATGAAATTTTTGAAGTTTGACTTTTCATAAGTCAAGTTGTGAAGTTTGATTCAGAAATTGGACGTCAATTCGTGTTTGTTCATTCGTTTGGTTGATTCTAAGAGACTCAGTACATTGACGTGAATCTATTGCAACCTACAGAAATCATTTTGGTTGAGTTTTAACCAGATTCGAAGTTTCACAATGAAGTTTAGGAGTTCTTCATCTTCATCCATGGTGATTTCTGCAAATCTCAACTATTTCGTGTAATTTTGGTATCTACAGATTTAGTTTGATCATAGGAATCTAATGCAACAATCCGTTTGCGATTTGGTGAAGTATTAAGAATATCTCAATTTCATCATCTTCTTCATTCGCTGGAGGTCATTCGTTCGATGCTTAAACTTCATAAAAAAACTCATAACAATGGTGCTCTTTTGATTCGTCTTGTCGTCACCAGTTTAACGCAACTTTCGGATTGAGTTTTGGTCGTGAATTGAAGAAGATACGGATTTTCAAAGATTGTGGTGAATTAGGGTGGAGGTCGCCGGAAAAATTCTTTTTCGCCGGAGAAAAAGCATTCGGCCAAATGAATTTGAGGCCAATTCGACTATTTTGTTTGTTTGTGAAAATTTGCATTTAAGTCCTCCAAGTTTCAAAGTTTTAAAAAGAAAACTATTAAGTCTTTAATATAAAAAAAAAACAACATCAAACAAAACAAAATAAAAACTTTAAACATTTTGTCTTTCAAATTTTTTTTTATTTTTTGGAAAGAAAATATTAAAAATTGGAAAAATATTTTTGAAGTTCTTATTTCGGTTTATTGAAGCAGAATTATACAAATTTTCAAAATGAATGCAATTGATGCTTTTACTGTTAGTGAACATCAGAATGTGCCAAAACTGTTAAAGCTTGAAGATTATCCTAGTTGGATAACAAGTTTTAAAGCATATGTTGATAAAGTGGATGAAGATTTGTGGATTTCAAATGAGAAAGAGTTTACTTACCCAACTCATTGATGGGGTACCTAAAATGCAAAGAATTCTTTCATCCAAGGAAAATGAAAGCTATGAGAAAGAACAAAAGGCAAGAAGAGTTCTTACAATTGCATTGTCAAAAGAATTACTGTCTCAATTCAAAGCGTGCAAGAATTCTAATTTTTTTTGGGATGTTGTTAGTCCCGAAACAGCAATCGAACACGATGTCGTAAACCTAAACAAGTGCGGAAACCTTGTTTGTGAGTGATTCGAGAAGAAGATGATGAAAAAGACTTGATTTAAGATGAAGAACAAAGCAACACAATCAAATCTTGAATGGAGAACAATCAATCTTCTATAAAACCGAGTTTGCGATCGTGAATACAAAAGGGAACACGAAAAATCGTAATCACCAAAAAAACTCGTCATGAACATCAATTACATGGGTATTTATACTACCATACAAAAGCCGTAATCATAATCGTAAACCCACTAAAGAGAACCGGCCCATCAAGCCCAAATCGTAATCATAACAGGCCCAATCCAATGTAAGCCCACCTCTCTAATGTTCATGCCTCACTTAAATATATCCCAACAATCTTCCCCTAGGCATGAACCATTAGAGTGTCTACGGAAGAAGCAAATCAAATCGGAAGGTGTAAGACTCCTTCCTTAACCACCATTCACGCTCTACAATCTGATTTGCTGCACCATGAAATATTTCCACCCTTATAGCATTCTCAAAGCCAAGCTCATCACCAGGAATAGGTTGGGTGGCCAGGAGCTTCATATCACGCTCTCCAAACCTTAGCAGATCAACTAGATCATAGAAGCGGAATTCTCGCATCTTCTTGTAGACCACCACCACCTCATGAGTTGTTGGATCATAAAACCAATTAACAAAGTTTCTCACAAGTGTGCCATCTTCAATCTCGTCCAATATGTTGATCACTCGAGTTCTTTTGGTGGGTGGTCGCCTCACTTCTCCTAAAGGCTCATTCGTGACAGGATCAGTTCCAGTTTGAATGCATCTTGTTTGCTTGAGGTCAAAGTTAGCAAAGTTTTCTTCAAGATGGCTCATCAGATTGTTACGAACAAGGTCTCCATGTGCATTCATCCATCTGTTAGTAAATGGAGCCCTCAGCAAATTTCTCATCTCTGTCTTAGTCCAGGAGTGAAATTGACCTCGACTTCTGTAGTATTCCACTGGACTATAGCCATCTCTGATTACAGCAAATAACTTCTTCTCTGCATCGTAGTGCCAGCACAGAATGGGTTCACGGCTCCCCCTTTTGTCCACTTCACTTTCTCCCACATCAATTGAGTACAACTTAGGGGGAGGTCCCTGGAAGAAATCCTTGAACCAATTTTCATGGCTTTCTGGTGCTTTCGAGATGAATCTTCCTCCTCGAACATAGTCAGATATCTCAATGGTGTCATCACCTTCATCTTCATGCACTACATCGACAGTTTGAGCACCTTGAGAAGAACTCTGAATGTTTGAACTATCAGCTCCCTTCAAATCTACCAACTTCTTCCTCAGTTCAAGATATCCTGCATACAAAAATCCAATACTGGCTTCATTCTTGCTCTCCTTCTCCTTCAACCTCTTGTTTTCTTCCTTCAGTTCTTTAATCTCTCCCTCTCTCCTCCAGTTTTGAGATAGAAGGAAGTTGATTTGAGGATCATCACTTATTCGAAGGTCTGCCGGGAGATCACCAGCTTGAACACTCTCTCCGACAAGTGTTGGATAAGGATGAAAGCTTGGTATGACGGGAGCCTGGCTTGATTCAGTAGAAAAGTTTACTCTCACTAGGCTTAGCTCAACAAACCTGCTATCCACATCGAAGAATTGCCTTTCCTCATGAACTGGGCTGTGTTCATTCAGAATAGGACTTTCAGTTTGAGTTGGAGTTGGCTCTTGAATATCAGCTTGATAATCACCCTGAAATGTGCTCTCAACATTCGCAGGCTCAGACACTTCGTCATCTTGAACATTTGCACCTGATGATTCAAACACCATTAGGCTTGAGCTTGTCTTCTGGAATTTAAATCTGATAGTTCTTGGATCAGCTTTCTTTCTCGGTGAAGGCTCATGCACATGAATAGGTTCTGTAAGCACATCATCAACAGCAAAATCAACATCCAACTCTTGTAGAATTGAACCACTGCTTGAAGAAGAGTTCAATTCATCCCTTGTTCTTTTGTGACTGATTGGCCCTAGATCCCCATAAATATCGTCTGTCAGATTCTCATTTTCCGGGAAAATGTCATCCATCACATTTTCTTCATCCGAAGGTATATTCTCAGGTTCTCCATGAACATTCATAGGAACATTTGCTCACACATCATGATCTTCAGCCACAGATACATTGACTGGAGGTACTTCAGGTTCAGATTCTGATTCTTCATCTTGTTCCCTTGCAACCTCAGGGAAAGCACCTCTTTTAGTCCACTCAAGCCTTCCTTAAAAAGTACTCTTTCCCTTTCTATCTTGGGTTTGGAGACCAAACACACTGTTATCCATGAACTTTATATCTAGCTTCTCAACCCTCTCTTGAATCATTGGATACTTCTTCAAAACCACCATATGCACAAACCTTGGAGTCATGAGAAATTGCTCTCTTGCACTTAAATCAGCATTAGCAACCCAATCCAACATCATGTTTTTTGAAAAATTAAACTCCCAGTCCAAGGCCAGTGCAACAAATACTGTTCCATGCACCTTGTTTAGCTGATCAAAGCTTGTTCTCTTTCCCAAGAAAGATTTCTGCATGTAGTGTGCCAAACACCTCCAGTAGTGTGGCAAAAGCTTCTTGAAGATCGATGGGAATTTTCCTTCATATCCTAAGAGACATGCATTCTCTAATACTGCATTCTTTGAATATTCCATTGTGTCTTCAGCTTTATCATTAATATTCAACCCCTGGAGAATATCTTCTTCCACGATCTCGATTCTGCGGTTTTGAACCGTTGCAGTGATTCTTGTTTTATCAAGATTTGCTCTGGCAGTTCCCCACAATTCTCTAACTAGTTGTTCATCAATCAGCACGCTCGCCCTGAGAGCATGATTTATCTTGCATACGTTCATCCCTACAACAAGTGAGTAGAATAATTGCATGTGTCTCTTTGGAGGGTCATCAAGATAAGCAGGTATGCAGTGATCTCTTTCAAAGTGAATTTCCTCATCCATCATTTCTTCTGCCATCTGAGAAACCGAGACAAGTGCATAAGGATTAATCATATCAATGAGCAATTATGTTTGTTAAAACCATCTTGAAGTTCAATTGTTTATCACATTATACCATTAAGTTTAAAAAAAATTCAATTTAAATTTTTGAAAGAAAGAATTTGATTTTTAACCACAATTTTAACAAATCACATTCTTAAAATCAACTCGTTCAATTTTATCTTAAAACAATTAAGTTTGATAAGATTTTAAAAACATTTTGAGTTTATTTACTTGTTTACGATTTTAAAACTTAAAGGTAACAGGTTTACGATCCAATCTATGGGTTCACGATCGGGTCAAAACAAGTCCGGTCGAAAACACTAAGCCCGATCGTAAACATCCTAGGTCATAATCCTTTGGAATCGTAAACCCAGCCCAATCGTAAATGCCGATCGTAAACGACATCGCAAAAACCGATCATAAACAACATCGGAAACACGATCGTAAACAGCGAATCGTCGTCTTCTGCACACCGTCAGTCGTAAACACCGACAAATAGCCATTGTTGAACCTGCAACTTCTTATAAACACGTCAAACACTCACAAAAATGCAAATGAACCATCATAAACTACCTTTTAAGTATTGTATACTTAGAAACAACTTCTAATCTCGAGTTTTTGACAAGAAATTTGAAGAAGATGAGGATTAGCAATCGAGAAAGTAGGAGGTCGAAATCGCTGAAGATTCGAAGAAGAAATTACTAAAAGGAAGATGTCTCGTGGTCGGAATGAGAGTGCGAAGCCGGTGGTGCACTCGATATTACTCAACAGAGATTGGAGGTGGGCAGATGAAATTTCCTGAGCGTGTGGATCTTCTACTTAGTCGTAATGAAATCAAGGTAAACGAGTAAAACACGAAGAGTAAATACAAATATGCTTTATATTAACCACAGAGATGACCACAGAGATGACCACAGAGTACACAGAGAAGATATGACTTAGAAGCTTATGAATTCTATACAAGACATCCTATTTATACAAGGTGAATCACGCTAGTCTGAACCTCAGGTTCGGCACAACGTTCAGCCATGACCGATTTTCAGGTTCGGCCTGAGTTCGGACCTCAGCAATCTTGTGTGATTCGACTTGTATTCGATACTTCACATGACGATCAAGACCATGTATCAACAAACTCCCCCTCGGCATGTGCAGTATCATCTCCTCCATTAAACTTGTATCTTGTATCTTCAATCAAACTCTTCCTCAATCTTGACGATGAGTTCAATCTTGAATACTTAATATTGCATCGTGTATAATATCTTTATCAAAAATCTTCAGAAGACTTGTAGTAGTGATGTTCTCTTCCCACTTAGAAACCTGCCAACATAAATAATCTTGGTGCAAAATGTCTCTTCGAGACTCCAAGATATTTTGATTTTGAAAGTTGATTTGTATTCCGTGTTGATCAATCGAAAACAAATCAGAAACAAAATCTTTTTGACTTTTAGAAACTTTATATCAAAACACACCTAAAATCTTTTTGGTATTTTCTGATAAGAAAAGTAAAAGCATTACAGAATCAGATACTATTTTTGTCTTTTGTTAGAAAGATCACAACTTGGGATCATATTGGTCATAACATGTTGATCTACATTTTAATTTCAATTATTGAAGCACATAAGCCATGTCGATTGCAGATATAATTTGTCCTACTTTAAACTCTGGCAGAATCATACTCATAACATCTGGATTTGTTAAGGTATTGATTAAGTTTGCATTAACCAGTGTACCCCACACTATAAAACATACTCAGATATGCTTTTGCTTATCACATTTTGTGATTTCATTTGTGATTTTAATCACATAATGATTGTAACCATGATATAGTCAACTGTGTTTCATGCAAAAAGAAATGACAACGTTAAATCGTCTACCTTAAGGTCGATCTTTCGATACGCAGATAAGGCCTCGGATTTAACAAAATAAAAAAAATAAAACAAGTTGAAATTATATAACTCAACAACAATCAGGTCGGTACTCCCGTACACGCAAAGAAAGTCCAATGAGTTATACGAAACACCAAAGAAAATAATGCAGAACATCAAACAAACAACGATCATGTCGATCTTTCGATATGCAGAGAAAGTCCGATCCTTTGACAAAATAAAGAAAATCAAACAAGTTCAAATCTTTGCAAAATGAACTATGTATACACAGTGACTTCTCATTTTATTTTTCACATATCTTTTTCTTGATATATCATGAGATATGCATCAAGATGTTGTCCACTAGGTCAAACATTAAATTTAGTGTATATCACATTCTTATACTTTCTGATTTGCCGAGCCTACCTTGCACATCGATCAAATGGTCTTATGGCTTTTTCATCTATTTTATCCATGAGTCAGACAATGTCAGCCAATGTACCAACATTTTCCAATCATGTCGGATACAATTCCTCATTTTTCAATGTTTTCGGCTTTTTGCATTTTTCAATGTTATTGTCTTTTTCAAATTTCTCCCCCTAAATATGACAACTCTATTTATAGATTTTCATTTTTACTATTTGAAAAACAACACACTATTTTTGTTGCAAAAACAAACTCCCCCTCAGAATGAGACGGAGTGAAAAACCAGAAAAAAATTGATCAACCAACACGAATACTAGCAGTTTAGCCTTTTGAAAACAAAATTGATTTCAAAATTTAATTTAATTAGAACAGATATTTCACAACCAGTAATTCAGCAATTACCGAAAGGCCTTCCTGAAACACCTGCTGGACACCAAATAAATCATTAGTTGCTATAATTTCGACCCAATTCAACAGCGTCGGGTCGCCTGGTGTCTCCCACAAAGTCATCGTTGGCCTTGGAAACAACTTTCGGTTTCCAGATTTTTAATGATTTTAATTTTTGATCAGAACCAGAATCAGATTCAACTGACGTACTCGATTTAGACTTAATCGTTGTAAACCAAGGTTCATAAAAAATTTGACCTTTGTTATCCACATATTTAGCAGTTTTGTGGATATATGCAGCAGTCGGACAATCAGCAGCAAGATGGCCCGGTTGACGACATACATAACAAAGTCGTTCTCTAAAAGTGCTTGAAAATTGTTTTGACTTTGAAAAACTAGATGAATGTTCAGAATCAAAGTTATCAAAGAAACCATCAGAAGAATCATACCTAGTAGATGGACTCCTTGAAGATGACAATCTTCCAGAAAAATAAGAAAAATCTTTCAGAGATGGTGATTTCTTTGCAACCTTTGCTTTAGAAACCTTCTCAGCCTTCACTGGTTTATTAGCTTGAACATGTTCTTCTGTCACTTTGTAACCCAAACCTTTGTGTTTAGATCCTTGATTCTTTGAAGACTTGGAAAAATAACTTGAAGTTGCTCGTGACTTAGCTTCACTAGTGAATTTAGCTTTGATATCGTTCAACTTGTTCTTCTCAGTTAACCCTTTTTCTTCTTCGGTTACAGATGAAGAACTTGACACAACCTTATCAAAAACTTTTTCATTCTCCATCATAACAGATTTAGAAACAAATTTTGGAGCAACACCCAAAGGTTTCTCCTTCTTCTTAGATTTGGACTTGTTCTTCTTAGGTGGAGTAGCAAATTTTGAATAATCATTTAACTCAGCTTTTGGATCAATTTGAGCAGAAGTAACTTCAATCAAATCCACTGGTTGAGGAACCAAGTGAACATCATCCTCCTGAGAACTTTCCGAACTCTGATCCTGCTTGTATAAAAAGTTTAGCAAAGTCGGAGACAAATTGCAATTCTTCACTTGCCTTTTTAACTCCAAAATCTCCAATTTCAAATCATTAATCTTCCGTTCTCCCTCAAACACATCTTGTTGTGACTTGATATATTTTGCATTGACATCATCATATTCATAAGCTTGTAACTTTCGAATCTCACATTTAGCATATAATTCCTCAAGTACATTTTCCCTCTTTTGCTTGTAAATCTCAACATCCTTAGTTAATACCTCATTCTTGTCTCTATAGAAAACAGTCTCATCTTGAAGCATAGAAATTTTATTTTGAAGCTTTTCAACAGTAACAACAGTTGTAGCAATAAGAGCAGTAGCTTCTTCATACTTTTGCTGAACTGGATAACTTTTCTCAAACAATTTCTCAAAATCTTGAGCTGCGTCTGAAGCTTCAGCTTTAGCTTTTTCACATTCTTCAGCCAATTGAGACTGTTCTTTCAAAATATCTTCATGAACATGAACCAACTCATAATACTTCTTTTGAAAATCTTCTAACTCTTTCTTGAGCACCACAATCTCTTCAGTTGACGTTTGATATCTTTGTTCAAAACCCGCAACCTGCTGAAGCAATTTTTTACATTTAAGACATTCAAAAGTATCAATTTGTGAACTATCAGAAACTTTAGGCAAATCATCTTGAACCAAGGATGCACTCGAATACGAATCAGAATCTGTCAGAAAACTGTCATCATCAGCATGACGAACAGTCAGAGCAACAGTAATTGGAACATGATCCTTTTTAACTTCTGAATCTGCATTCCATGCAAATTCATTTGAATGCACAAATGTATTGGTCCAATCATGAGCAAAAGTAACAGATTTCTTCTCAACCTTTTCAGCTTCATTTGATGGATGAAAAACTAAATGTGCATGTTGACCAGTCTTCAATTTACTTTCCGCAGAACTTGGACATTCTCGAGCAAAATGACCATAAACTGAACACTTATAACATTTCACCTTTGACTTGTCCAAACCAATCTTCCCTTCCTGATTCAGTCTCTTCTTACCAGTTCTATTGAAAAATTTCTTTGTTCTCCGAACCAACATAGCATACTGCCAATTTAGATCCATTTCCTCTAAATGATCATAATCAATCTGATCGTAATCTTCATTTGCTAACTCAGCATTACTCACAGCACCAGTGATAACACCAAAGTATGAAGATACTAATGCAGACATCAACGCATTATAATCATCGACAGTTTGAACAGACAATGCACTTTGAGTCTGAAGAACTTGGAATTGACACAGTACAACCAGCAGATGAATAACTTGGAATTTCAGATTTACCTGCCAGAAATGCTGTAGGGGGTGCAGAATTAAGAATATTAGACTTTCCAGCATTCAATGTAGAATCATTTTCACCATGATATACAGCAGGATTCTGAATTTGCGTAGGAAGAGATTTGTTCACCATTAACTCCATATCTCTAGCCTGAATTCTTTGAACCAAATCATTGAAAGACAATCCTGAAAAATCCTTGTCGTGAGTAATCATCATCACATAATTCTCCCATTTTTCAGGCAAAGCTTCCAAGATCTTTTCTTTCATATCAGCTTCTTCTTTAGTAAGATTCACCAAACGCATTTCACTCATCAGATGAGCGAATCTTGCAATCAGATTGGGAATCGTTTCATTTTGATAATGCTTAAAACTATCAAACTCTTTCTTCAAAACCTTTTGTCGACTTTTCTTGTATTGGTCATTGCCTTCACATCGTTTTTCCAAAGCATCCCATAGACTTTTTGATGTGTAGTTACCAGCAAATTGATGAAGTAACTCTTTAGGCAATGCCATCGTTAAAGTACCATACGCCTTTTTCTCAGCTTGATAAGCTTTCTTTTGTTCAGATGACATTTTTCTTTGAAGAATAGGTTCACCAGTTTCATCTTTAGGGTAAACATATTGCTCAGTGAAAGATAACCACATATCAATGTCATTTGTATCGACATACGCTTCAAACCGTTTAACCCAACTATGATAATCTTCCAATTTTAGCAATTTGGGAACTTTCTGACTTGTTCCAATTTCATTATCATAGTTCATCATCGTTTGCATCGTAGCTTGAACCGAGTTTTGAATAGCCGCGAACGCTTGAAAATCACTCATCTTGTTCGAAAACTTGTATATTAAAACTTCAAACCCGAAAACGAAGGTCTTAGAAGTGGATTTTGGGCTCCAAAATGAAGGATACTAGCCGTTAGGCAGTAAAAGTCTAGATCTTTCCGAGACGGTCGTTTTGGCTGGTACTAGCTCCCGTAACTCTTTACGGTCTTCAAGTTACGTCAGTTTTCGTAAACTACTCAAAATCTTAACATTGTTCACCGAACCCCCACCGAACCTTCACCGAGCTATCTCCGAACTTCGCCCGAACTTAAGCACCAATCCTCGAACTTGACCTTCGGACGAAACAAACAAAAACTAGTCCGAACGAGCACCGAGCACAGACCGAACTTTGTCCGAACGAGGACCGAACTACCTCCGAACCCTACGAACTCTCACCGAACTCTCACCGAACGATATACTCACCGAAAGCCGTCCGAACCTCGAGTTCGGAGCGGTTACACCGAACGTGTCCGAACCTCAGACGAGCTCGACCTCACTCGACACCATTTTCTCGATTTTCAACGTTTTTGACTAGAATTTTCGACAGGAATTCAAACAGACTCGATAGAAACGAATTAGGAATGAATTTTTGATGAGAAGCACACTCGAGATGATCAAACGAACTCAAAAACGATGACATTTTTGCAAAAACGTGAATTTGAACTCAAAACTCCAAAAAACAATGATTTCCGACCAGTAGAGCAAACCAAATGCTCTGATACCACTTGAAATTGCCTGAGCGTGTGGATCTTCTACTTAGTCGTAATGAAATCAATGTAAACGAGTAAAACACGAAGAGTAAATACAAATATGCTTTGTATTAACCACAGAGATGACCACAGAGTACACAGAGAAGATATGACTCAAGAAGCTTATGAATTCTATACAAGACATCCTATTTATACAAGCTGAATCATGCTGGTCCGAACCTCAGGTTCGGCCCAAGGTTCGGCCATGTCCGATCTTCAGGTTCGGCCTGAGTTCGGACCTCAGCAATCTTGTGTGATTCGTCTTGTATTCGATACTTCACATGACGATCAGGACCATGTATCAACAGCAGAAAACGACTTTCCGGTGAAGGAGGGCGGTGGTTAGGGTTTCGGTGCGCTGGTTAGGGTTTCGGTGCGCTGGATCGTAAACGCAGAGAGGGGAGGGAGGTTGGAATCGTAAATGGTGAGGGATGAGTGGTGTTGTGAGGGTTTTGGTAAAACAAATTTTCATAAAGCCCACTCAAGTTTTGAAAACATTTTAAATACTCCCAAACCTCATTTAAATGATAATAAATTAAATTTTAAACAGTCAGAGACTTAAAAAGATGAAGATAAAAACATAAAATTAAGACAACCTAAAACCGAGATAAAATATTTACATGCCTTGAAGCTGATGTTTTTCATGGATAATACCAGACTTATCTTTGACTGAGGAACCCTTTTCAGCTTCTGTTACTCGATGCCCTATACGAATGCCAGAATATTTGACCGCATAAACTCACATCAAGTCATTTTGAAGTGCTTAATCATGGTATAATATTACCGTCATGTTTAACCGTCCCCACACCCAATTGTTCATAGCAAAACCTACCCAACCTCAGAGTTTATAGAGGATTCACAAACCCCCAACTTGAGGAACCATGCAATACCGTTATGACTACCACTTATTTCCTTAATTATCAGTTGGTGATCAGGTCGGCCGCATAAGCACGCAGAGAAGACCAAACAAAATAATTATTTTATTATTTTTCTTTTTTCTTTTCATTTTTCTTTTTGTTTTCATTTTTCTTTTTCTTTTCTGTGGTGTTGTCATAACAGCAGAACATGGTGTGTGAGAGAATGAATACTAGGTAGATACCACCCTCAACCCATTTTTGCTGGGACTCAGTTTTTTAAACCATGTAGACTAGGACGGGAAACTAAACATATATAGAAGTTAAGTTTATTGCGCTTACATTGATGATCATAGTTTTGGGTTGAGCTTACCGACATAACATCTTTGAGCAATCTTTCACTTCAGCCTTACACGTGTCAGTCTCTGATTGTCTTTCACTTCCTACCAACTCAAGACAAACACAAAAGACTTCATAAAAACCTTAAACATATTTTCAAATTTTCTGAAACTATAACATTTCTTCACTTGATTTTACGAGGCTTTTGAAACATAAACACCCCCCACCTTTTTTTAATTTTTTTAAATGAAACTTAAACCAAAAGTAAGCAAACATAAAAGCAAAACTATGTACAAACAGTTTTAATCAGACCATTCCTCGAAGGTAATCATCCTTAGGCCTTTCAACACACATTTCAAAATTTGGACGAGGAAGGGGTTTTGTGAAAAGGTCAGAAACATTTTGATCAGAGTTTACCTTTTCGAGCTGAATCAACTTCCTATCATGGCAATCATGAATGAAATGTACCTTGATATCTATGTGCTTTGTTTTGGAATGTTGAACAGGATTCTTGACAATTTGCAGAGCAACAGCATTATCACAAAAAATGGAGTATTAAGAAATTCCATACCGTACTCAGTGAGCTGATTCTAAATCCATACTACCTGCGAGCATCCAGCTGATGATGCTACATATTCAGCTTCGGTAGTTGACTTGGAAACGGTATGCTGGTTCTTGCTCTGCCATGAGATGAGTCTGTCTCCCAAATACTGACACCCACCAGTTGTAGATTTCCTGTCAATATCACTACCTCCATATTCACTGTTAGTAAATGCAAACAATTGAAAATCAGTATTCTTAGGATACCAAAGTCTGAGCCAAGGCCTGCCCTTCAGATACCTAAAATTACGTTTAACAGCAGCTAAATGAGAGAGTTTAGGATTACCCTGGTAACGTGCACACACACACACACACACTGCATGCATGATATCTGGCCTGCTTGCTGTCAAATACATGAGTGAACCGATCATTGAACGATACATGAATTCACTCACTGATTCCCCAGCTGCATCTGCTATCAGAAGAGGTCGGGATGCCATGGGAGTGGAGATGGGCTTGGAGTCCTGCATTTTGTACTTTTCCAGAATCTCATTCACATATTTTGCTTGATGAATGAGAATCCCAGATTCATCTTGTTTCACTTGTAATGCCAGGAAAAAGTTCATCCCCCCTTGATCACTCATCTCAAATTTCTTTCTCATGATATCCTCAAACTCGGTGCATAATTCTTCATTCGTTGACCCGTAGATGATGTCATCCACATACACTTGCACCATAATGATATCATCATTTACCTTCTTTCTGAACAGAGTTTGATCAACTATTCCCCTAGTATAACCATTTTCCACCAAATGCTTTGACATAGTCTCATACCACGTGCGGGGAGCTTGATGCAAACCATATAAAGCTTTATCCAGAAGATACACATGATCTGGATGCTCTTCATCCACAAACCCTGGTGGTTGAGCCACATAAACCTCCTCATTCATTTCAGCATAAAGGAAAGCTGTCTTTACATCCATCTGATGCACAGTGAAGTTGAGATATGTTGCTACAGCAAGGAATATTCGAATTGCTTCAAATCTGGCCACTGGTGCGTACACCTCATCATAATCAATCCCGTAAACCTGTCTATGACCTTAAACAATCAACCTGGCTTTGTTTCTCACAATCACACCCGTATCATCTTTCTTGTTCTTATACAACCACCTTGTGGGTATAACTTTCTTATTATCAGACCTTTTCACTAGATGCCACACTCCCAATTTTGAAAATTGATTCAATTCATCGTGCATAGCCTCCATCCAACTTGGATCTTTAAGAGCTACCATCACATTTGGAGGCTCTATCTGAGAGATAAAGCATGAGTACATGCAGAAGTTGATGTCACCCAGGCGGCTTTTAGTAGTGATACCTGCTGACACTGTTCTGACCACATTGCTAAGAGGATGATCTTTGTTGATTCTTGTGGCTTGAACATCTGGTACTGAAACAGAAACAGGCAGGTTAGTATCATTAACATTATCATTCATACCTTGGGTTTCTGACTCCTTCTGATCATCATGAGTTCCTGAAGATTCTGGAACATCCACATTATCATCCTTAGGAGCTGTTGCTGATACACGATCACTAACATTTTCCACAAATGGCCTTACTTCAGGTGCTGGAGCAATGATGTCTTCTTCTTCTTCTCCCAGACTAGGAAACATATTTGAGAAGTTGAAACCTTCAAACAATGACCCATAATCAAAGATCCAGTCTGGCCCAGTTCCAGCATCAGTCAGATTGTCTTCCAACCAGTCAACATTGAATGCCTCAATTATCACTTTGGTTGTTTTGTTGTAGACTCGATAAGCACTATTTGCAGAATACCCAACAAAGTATCATTCATCAGCCTTTGCTTCGAATTTCCCCACATCAGATTGAATTAAGACTGTGCAAGGACACCCGAAAGTCTTGAAGTACCCCACCCTTGGATTTTCTCCATAAATAATCTCATAAGGCGTCTTCTCATGCCGCTTGTTCAAAAGTACCCGATTTTGCACATAACAAGCAGTGTTGACTGCTTCGGCCCAAAAGAAAATTGGCAGTCTTGCTTCACACATCATAGTTCTTGCAACTTCAATGAGTGTTCTGTTTCTTCTTTCAGCAACACCATTCTGTTGAGGCGTGTACGGTGCACTGTATTGCCTTTCTATACCTTTCTCTCCATAGAACATATTCAATTCAGCATTCTTAAACTCTGCTCTGTTGTCTGATCTTATTGCCTTCACTTTCTTGCTCATCTGATTCTCTATGAGAGTAACAAACTGTTTCACAAGTGCTGGAGTTTCATACTTGTTTGACAAAAAGAACACCCAAGTAAATCGAGAGAAGTCATCCACTATCACCAGGCAATATGAGAACTTGTTGATACTTAGTACTTGCATTGGGCCGAAGAGATCCATATGTAGTAGTTGCAACACAGACGAAATAGAGTTTGTCATTTTAGAATGATGTGGCAACTTGTGCTGCTTCCCCTTAGCACATGCAACACACTTCTTAATTGATGTGAAGTCCTTGATGGGAAGGTTTCTAACATGCTCTCCCTTTGCCAGCTTGGTCAGATTCTTCATGTTGGCATGTCCTAGACGACGATGCCATAACAATGCCAGATTTTCATTTTGCTTTGAAATAAGACAGGCCACATCAGATGGCGAAAGATTACCCATGTTGAGAAGATAAGAATTTCCTCACCTTGGTGTACGCATCAAGATACACTCCTCAGGAATCTTGACTCCAGGTTTGAGAATAAGGCATTCCTTACTATTGAACAACACAGAATATTCTCGGTCACAAATCTGCGTAACACTGAGCAGACTATGTGACAACTCTTCCACATAATGCACATCAGAGAACGTCAAACTGCCATTCTTCACCACACCTTTCTTGCTGATCTTGCCACCAACTGCACCAGCAAAAGAAACACCTCCCCCATTGAAATCTTGTACCTCTTCCAAAAGTGATAAATCTCCGGTCATATGTCGGGAGCAACCACTATCATTGTACCAGAGATTGTTGACAGTTCTTCTCGGCTATCCCTACATGAATCAAGGATCAGTTAGAGTCGGGTACCCAAGCCATAACAGATCTAGGCACACCCTTGGAGTCAATGTAGTTGACTAATTGAAAGGACATTCCTGATTTTGATTCAATTACTCCCAAACTTTAAGCATTGACTTTTGGTTTCCACAAAGTGTGTTTCTGAGGTTTTGACACATTGGTTGCATTCTTTACAGTTGCAGGTTTCTTCTATGGAGATGTGACCTTTTTATCTGCATGTTTCTTGACAGGTGTCCACTCAAGTTTCAATTTTGTTTGAACAACTTGTTTTGTTTGAGAAACATCTTTTGACTTAGAAACCTGTTTTGTTTTACCTCTAGGATGAGAAGACACTTTTGTTTTGGGTACCTATTTTTCAACAAGTTCAGATTTCATCTTATATTTTCTTTGATAAACTCCTTTAGGTGTGTAGGTTGGTTTTGGAGTTTTGGCCACATTCCATTTTTCATCAACAGGCTTTGTCACTGGAGTTTTAGTGTTTAAAACCTTAGACTGTTGAGTCTTCATTGGTTTTGAACTTTGCTTCCCCTGAGACAAAGCTTGTTTTTTCTGATTTTTGTTTCCACATGTCATCATTTTCTGCAACATACTAGTCCGTGGGTTTTGCGATAGTATGGTTGATAATGTCTATTTAAACAATTTTTAGCAAAATGCCCTGGTTTTCCACACTGAAAGCAATTCATAATTCTAGGCCCATTCACATGACTACACACATACGAACGCCTTGGGTAAGATGACTTCCACTCAGGCTTATCATCCCATTTGTGTATCAAATGGTTTTGGAGCTTTCTCAGGTTGCGTAACTAAACAAAATTGTTCTGATTTTGATTTGTTTGTTCTGTTAAAAGTAGACACAACTTGGGGATAAGGGACAAATTCCTTGGGTTTAGACCCACGACCAGCTTTAGTATTGGGCACACGAATTTTGAAACCATTAACTACTTCATTGGAATTAGAAACACGTTTTGATGACATAGATAACATCAATTATTTTGACTTGGACGCATTAAGTTCAGACACAGATGCCAAATTATCGTCCTTAGTTAAATCAGAAATTAAGCTACTAGACTCATGACACTCTTTGACTCTCAAACAGTCAGCATCCTTCCCAGAAACATCTTTGATCCTTACTTCATCTGCACAAGAAACAAAAATGTTAGAAGAACTAACATTATCGTTTAATGATTCCTGGGATGGACCTGATTCACAAGTGAATGTCACCGAACTACTCTAATTAACCAAACCATAGGTCATATGTTTCTCATTTTCTAACTCCTCTTGTGTCATGGGTTTCACACCAACCAAAACACTATCTATGGGAGGTCCTGCTTCATGCATTTCTGATTCAGATCTATCTACCTGGATCCTCCTCATATGTGACATCCGGGAATTTCAAGGTTTACTTCCGTTAGACAATATCCGTTAGTTACGTTATAAGTGTTAACTTAGTAACTAATGCTTAACTAGGCCGAATACGTCCACGACCTTTGGTTGATCACCGAACCCGTCCATATGTGTTATGTATTTATTTATATGTTGTTATTATGAGAAACGTGATTTAAATGCATGATTAGTATTAAAAAGCATGATTAATTGTTTACTTTTTAAATTATGTGATAAAATGTTTAAATTGCCTAATTATGTGATTATATGTGTAACCGGGTAATTAAGTGTATGCATACATGTCTAATGATTGGGCTAGTAATTAGATAATGATGGATTAATCATGGGCTAATGATGGCTAATCATTGGGGGCCCAAATCCCAATGAAAGCCCATTTTGGCCCTAAGTATTTAAAGGAGTAATTAACCCTAATTCTCCATTTACTTGCATCATCACAACAAACACACACACTCTCCTACCCTCACTCTCTCTCACGAATCTGGATCAGCCCCAAGAGCCATCAAGACCAGCCCTTAATTCTGTTGGTGAAGATCATCCATAGAAGCTTGACCAAACCGTGAGTTCCATGAACCATGTTCTTGCTTCTCTTATGTGTTTTCTTCATAAAGCATGCCTAAATCATCATGTTATCGTTAGATCTTCTGTTAGGATGCTTAGGAATGTTAGATCTATCATAAAAATAACAACTTTACGTGTGAAACTGATCCATGATGAAGATTTATGCTAGAATAGGCTAATTTATGTAAAATGTGTTCTTGAAGATTTGATGATGAAAATGCATGTTTATGATGTTAAAAATGCTCCTGTGATGTTCCTAAATGTTTATGAATGCTTGGAAATGAATTACATGAAGTTTGGAAGCTGTTAGAAAGATTTTTGTTAGTTTTTCGGGTTTTTCTAGCGTCTAGCGAAACTGTGCATTCATCAGGAGAAACTATCCAGCGAAACTATGCATATCTCCTTCCAGCGAAACTGTTCAGCGAAACTGTAGTGTCTCTCGTGAACGAAACTGACCTTGCCCCTGAACGAAAGTTCAACCAGTTCCTGGCGAAACTAGCCAGCGAAACTAACAGTTTCTCTAGCCAGCGAAACTAGCAGTTTCTCTAGCCAGCGAAACTAGCAGTTTCTCTAGCCAGCGAAACTAGCAGTTTCTCTGGCAGTTTCTCTGGTAGTTTCTCTAGCAGTTGTTAGAACAAAAATTTATGTGACTGACGCCATCAAATTTGTTTACCGAAGCATTCGACTGAAGAATCCATGTGAATCGATTTAGAGACTAGGTTGTGATGATCGAGGCTTGCGAGATTTGACCGAAGACCATTTTCTGGAAAAGTCAACCGTTCGGGTCAACGGTCAACGTAAAAGTCAACGGAAGATCGGTTCGAGCGAGTCAAGCTTCGAATTAATTAAATCAACTTTGATTTAATTAATATTTATGTTATTTACCTTTCTTGTAATTTTCAGTTTTTATGTTTTTTTTGTTGTTAGTCACCCTCACTATATATATAGTGAGGGTGCCCATTACAAGAAGGAGTCTCCGAATGTGGAGATGATGATTTTCTTGTAGAGTGTGAGATTTCCATTCTAGAGAGAGAGAGAGTGAGTCATGGATTCTAGAGAGAGAAAATGTTCTTCATGATTCATTGATTGTAATCTTTCGATTAATGAAATCATTCGACTTGATCATCATCTTTCTTGTTTATGATTATTCATGATTCATCTTCATCATCTTCTTCATTTGTTTTGAGTTTTCAAATCCGAACATGTTCTTGCTCAATATCGGGATTCTTGTAGTGAAAATCGGTCCTAACAAATGGTATCAGAGCGGGTACCGATCAGATTCATCTCACCGTGAATCTGGTCACTCGAATCTGAGATTTTGAGCTTGAATGGTGAAGATGAGAAAACTTATTTTTTAGAGACTTTTTTCTATTTTTTCTTCATTTTCGGATGGAATCTGATGATATGGATGATGGATTCGTGTTATGGAGTGCATCTGGATGTTTGTTTATGTTTATCATCATCAGATCTGGTGGAGAAATGAAGATCCGAGCTCAATTTTTCGTAACTTTGGGGTTTTTCCCGTATTTGGGGTTTTTGAAGATTTTGAAGCTTGATTCTTCATTTTCTGGGCGTTTCTTCATGGATTTGGATGATATGAGGTATGATTCTCAGTGGAAAACGCGTTCCCGATCCATTGGAAGCATCCGTTTCATCTGAATCTCAACGGTTTGAGCGGATCTGGAAAAACACACACTGACGGTGTAAGTGTGTGTTCTTCGTGTTCTTGAAGATTTCCAGATTTGGGAGCTGATTTATCGAAGTTGCTGCTGTTTATGGTTTGTTTGTGGCCAGGACAATCACATGAATGGTTTATCTTCTCGAATCCGTCATGAATCTGTTATCTACACTCATTCTGGAACATCGAAATCGCATCAGGAAGATGTTCAAGTATGTGTTCTTATTGTTCTTCATTTTCCAGATTATTCTAACTGTTTTGAAGATTTGAAGATTGCCTTAGCGGACTTGTTCAAGTCTTAGCGGACTTGTTCTCTCCTTAGCGAACTTCATCAGTTTTTTAGCGGACTTGAAGCTTGTCTTAGCGTACTTGTTCTGTGCTTAGCGAACTTGAGTCCTTAGCGGACTTCAGAGGTGCCTTAGCGGACTTCTGGTGGCTTTAGCGTACTTGTTTTCTTAGCGAACTTGTCTACTGGGTCTTCGTTCGAGGTCGTTTCAGAGGTTTTTGATCGTTAAAGGTTGTAGAGCATGATCTCACGAGTCCAACGAGCTAAAATTCGAGAATTTTCGTTGAGTATTCATGAAGTTATGAGCATAATACGATTTTCCGGTAGCCTTCGACTTTCTGGTGACATTTTCCGGCAGTTTTAGGGTTTCTGGGTGGTGTACGCATCTTTGGAGAAGACGGATGACGTGTCTTGCGACTATTGGATTGTAGGGAATGTTGAGTATGCTTTCTCTCTCCTTTTTGTCGGATTTCTTGGTCAACCCTACCTGTTGTCGAGCTGTGATTGGTTGAGACAGAATTCTAGTGGGCCCCAGCTGTCTCATTGAACCGTTGAAAGCTAATGGGTTGTCGAGCTGTGGTTGGCTGGAATCAAATGCGTGGGTCCCGCCTGAGTTAAAGATCCGTTGAATGGATGTTGGTTGTAGCCTCCTGATTGGCTGTTTCCAGCCTCACACGGATCATTGTTCTCCACCGTCTGATTGTATTAATTTGCACCGTAGATTTATTTGGCAAGCCCAAATTTGATTGGCCAGCCGCCAAGCACAGGGATCACGTCTCCAAGCCCTTAGATCCATTTAATTTCAGCCGTGGATTTTTTATGAAGGCTCAAATCTGATTGGTCCATTTAATTGGACATGGATTAAGGTTTTTTTTTTTCATGAAGATTTAATTAATCCAACAAAAATATTTAGCCTATTTCGTTAAACGCGGGGTATTTTTATTAGTTTTTCGAGACGAACGAGATAATGCCGCGACGGAATTGCGGAAAATATTTTATTGGTCTCGGATTTATTTCATTTTATTGGGGTTCTCGTTTATTGACGTCGCGCGTAACATTTGCTATCGATCACTGACGGGTTAGCTTTATTATCCGGTTAATTACTCAGCTTTCTCGTTATATCTCACGGTTTATTTTTAGTGGATGCAGCGCTGTCGTCAACTAACCGGATTAACTGGAATCTCAGTTAAATATTGGAATTTATCCGATTAAATCTCTCGGATGACCGTTTATTGAAGAAATTTGGCAGTTTATTTTATTTTCGCATCCAACCTCAGTCACGCGGATTATTCACAACTGTCAGCATCCGGCTTCCGGTTTTTTCGCGAGATTGTCCGATTTCAAGATTATTTATCTGGTTTCTCTAGGCAACCGATCGCGACGGTTCGACTCTCCGCATCAGATTTTACGCTTCCGACTTGATGTTTTTGGAGAGATTTAGAGAAATAGGAAGAATTATTATGGAAATGGATATCGGGTCGACTATCAGAAGTTGGAGCATGTTCGGTGTCAAACTGGTTTATCTGATTCAGTCTGTTGCGGTTTGGACTCCGAGATGTAGCATTTTCTCAGTATTGTACCCGACCGTGTGAACCGAGTGAGCTGCAGCACTTGGATCTCGAACTGGAGCAACGAGAACAGAAGAAGCTTATTCAGAGGGGGAATCTCTTCGACAGATTGTCTCCGGTTTATCAGTTTCTCATTGAAGATGTACGGCAGAGCGATTCTTCAGCAGTTGAACATATTTGAAAGCGTCAGTCAAGGGGGAAATTGTTAGAACAAAAATTTATGTGACTGACGCCATCAAATTTGTTTACCGAAGCATTCGACTGAAGAATCCATGTGAATCGATTTAGAGACTAGGTTGTGATGATCGAGGCTTGCGAGATTTGACCGAAGACCATTTTCTGGAAAAGTCAACCGTTCGGGTCAACGGTCAATGTAAAAGTCAACGGAAGATCGGTTCGAGCGAGTCAAGCTTCGAATTAATTAAATCAACTTTGATTTAATTAATATTTATGTTATTTACCTTTCTTGTAATTTTTAGTTTTTATGTTTTTTTTGTTGTTAGTCACCCTCACTATATATATAGTGAGGGTGCCCATTACAAGAAGGAGTCTCCGAATGTGGAGATGATGATTTTCTTGTAGAGTGTGAGATTTCCATTCTAGAGAGAGAGAGAGTGAGTCATGGATTCTAGAGAGAGAAAATGTTCTTCATGATTCATTGATTGTAATCTTTCGATTAATGAAATCATTCGACTTGATCATCATCTTTCTTGTTTATGATTATTCATGATTCATCTTCATCATCTTCTTCATTTGTTTTGAGTTTTCAAATCCGAACATGTTCTTGCTCAATATCGGGATTCTTGTAGTGAAAATCGGTCCTAACAAATGGTATCAGAGCGGGTACCGATCAGATTCATCTCACCGTGAATCTGGTCACTCGAATCTGAGATTTTGAGCTTGAATGGTGAAGATGAGAAAACTTATTTTTTAGAGACTTTTTTCTATTTTTTCTTTATTTTCGGATGGAATCTGATGATATGGATGATGGATTCGTGTTATGGAGTGCATCTGGATGTTTGTTTATGTTTATCATCATCAGATCTGGTGGAGAAATGAAGATCCGAGCTCAATTTTTCGTAACTTTGGGGTTTTTCCCGTATTTGGGGTTTTTGAAGATTTTGAAGCTTGATTCTTCATTTTCTGGGCGTTTCTTCATGGATTTGGATGATATGAGGTATGATTCTCTGTGGAAAACGTGTTCCCGATCCATTGGAAGCATCCGTTTCATCTGAATCTCAACGGTTTGAGCGGATCTGGAAAAACACACACTGACGGTGTAAGTGTGTGTTCTTCGTGTTCTTGAAGATTTCCAGATTTGGGAGCTGATTTGATCGAAGTTGCTGCTGTTTATGGTTTGTTTGTGGCCAGGACAATCACATGAATGGTTTATCTTCTCGAATCCGTCATGAATCTGTTATCTACACTCATTCTGGAACATCGAAATCGCATCAGGAAGATGTTCAAGTATGTGTTCTTATTGTTCTTCATTTTCCAGATTATTCTAACTGTTTTGAAGATTTGAAGATTGCCTTAGCGGACTTGTTCTCTCCTTAGCGAACTTCATCAGTTTTTTAGCGGACTTGAAGCTTGTCTTAGCGTACTTGTTCTGTGCTTAGCGAACTTGAGTCCTTAGCGGACTTCAGAGGTGCCTTAGCGGACTTCTGGTGGCTTTAGCGTACTTGTTTGCTTAGCGAACTTGTCTACTGGGTCTTCGTTCGAGGTCGTTTCAGAGGTTTTTGATCGTTAAAGGTTGTAGAGCATGATCTCACGAGTCCAACGAGCTAAAATTCGAGAATTTTCGTTGAGTATTCATGAAGTTATGAGCATAATACGATTTTCCGGTAGCCTTCGACTTTCTGGTGACATTTTCCGGCAGTTTTAGGGTTTCTGGGTGGTGTACGCATCTTTGGAGAAGACGGATGACGTGTCTTGCGACTATTGGATTGTAGGGAATGTTGAGTATGCTTTCTCTCTCCTTTTTGTCGGATTTCTTGGTCAACCCTACCTGTTGTCGAGCTGTGATTGGTTGAGACAGAATTCTAGTGGGCCCCAGCTGTCTCATTGAACCGTTGAAAGCTAATGGGTTGTCGAGCTGTGGTTGGCTGGAATCAAATGCGTGGGTCCCGCCTGAGTTAAAGATCCGTTGAATGGATGTTGGTTGTAGCCTCCTGATTGGCTGTTTCCAGCCTCACACGGATCATTGTTCTCCACCGTCTGATTGTATTAATTTGCACCGTAGATTTATTTGGCAAGCCCAAATTTGATTGGCCAGCCGCCAAGCACAGGGATCACGTCTCCAAGCCCTTAGATCCATTTAATTTCAGCCGTGGATTTTTTATGAAGGCTCAAATCTGATTGGTCCATTTAATTGGACATGGATTAAGGTTTTTTTTTTTCATGAAGATTTAATTAAGCCAACAAAAATATTTAGCCTATTTCGTTAAACGCGGGGTATTTTTATTAGTTTTTCGAGACGAACGAGATAATGCCGCGACGGAATTGCGGAAAATATTTTATTGGTCTCGGATTTATTTCATTTTATTGGGGTTCTCGTTTATTGACGTCGCGCGTAACATTTGCTATCGATCACTGACGGGTTAGCTTTATTATCCGGTTAATTACTCAGCTTTCTCGTTATATCTCACGGTTTATTTTTAGTGGATGCAGCGCTGTCGTCAACTAACCGGATTAACTGGAATCTCAGTTAAATATTGGAATTTATCCGATTAAATCTCTCGGATGACCGTTTATTGAAGAAATTTGGCAGTTTATTTTATTTTCGCATCCAACCTCAGTCACGCGGATTATTCACAACTGTCAGCATCCGGCTTCCGGTTTTTCGCGAGATTGTCCGATTTCAAGATTATTTATCTGGTTTCTCTAGGCAACCGATCGCGACGGTTCGACTCTCCGCATCAGATTTTACGCTTCCGACTTGATGTTTTTGGAGAGATTTAGAGAAATAGGAAGAATTATTATGGAAATGGATATCGGGTCGACTATCAGAAGTTGGAGCATGTTCGGTGTCAAACTGGTTTATCTGATTCAGTCTGTTGCGGTTTGGACTCCGAGATGTAGCATTTTCTCAGTATTGTACCCGACCGTGTGAACCGAGTGAGCTGCAGCACTTGGATCTCAAACTGGAGCAACGAGAACAGGAGAAGCTTATTCAGAGGGGGAATCTCTTCGACAGATTGTCTCCGGTTTATCAGTTTCTCATTGAAGATGTACGGCAGAGCGATTCTTCAGCAGTTGAACATATTTGAAAGCGTCAGTCAAGGGGGAAATTGTTAGAACAAAAATTTATGTGACTGACGCCATCAAATTTGTTTACCGAAGCATTCGACTGAAGAATCCATGTGAATCGATTTAGAGACTAGGTTGTGATGATCGAGGCTTGCGAGATTTGACCGAAGACCATTTTCTGGAAAAGTCAACCGTTCGGGTCAACGGTCAACGTAAAAGTCAACGGAAGATCGGTTCGAGCGAGTCAAGCTTCGAATTAATTAAATCAACTTTGATTTAATTAATATTTATGTTATTTACCTTTCTTGTAATTTTTAGTTTTTATGTTTTTTCTGTTGTTAGTCACCCTCACTATATATATAGTGAGGGTGCCCATTACAAGAAGGAGTCTCCGAATGTGGAGATGATGATTTTCTTGTAGAGTGTGAGATTTCCATTCTAGAGAGAGAGAGTGAGTCATGGATTCTAGAGAGAGAAAATGTTCTTCATGATTCATTGATTGTAATCTTTCGATTAATGAAATCGTTCGACTTGATCATCATCTTTCTTGTTTATGATTATTCATGATTCATCTTCATCATCTTCTTCATTTGTTTTGAGTTTTCGAATCCGAACATGTTCTTGCTCAATATCGGGATTCTTGTAGTGAAAATCGGTCCTAACAGCAGTTTCTCTAGCAGTTTCTCCAGCAGTTTCTCCAGACTAAACCCAAACTTGTGCAACTTATTTGAATGCTATTCCATGACA
>JBCNJP010000384.1:0-32294 GCA_039602395.1 Deinandra increscens subsp. villosa
TATCCATATATTTGCCATGATATTCTCCTTTATTCCATTTGAGCCACACACACATTTGAATTCTACTTGAATTCTCGAAAGAGTTTCTGCACCAAAAATTCATATTATTTAAACTTAATAACTTATTCATTTTATTTATTTACTTTAAAGAAATTAATAATTCAAAACAAAGTAACTAACAATTAACTATGTGATCGGTGTAACTCATATTCAACTTAATAGTAACAAATAAAGTTCATTTACACCATAACATACTAATTATGAAAACCGAGTAAAACAATATATTTTATACTCAACTCGATGTGCTTAGGGAGTGATTAATACAAAATAAAGTGTACATTTTAACCTCTCATCAAGGTTCCTGAGCAACCTAAAGCCGACACTGCTCCAGTGCGTAATGCACATAACATATTGCGAAAAAACGCCAAAAATGCCGCATGTCTTATGCTAGCCATTATGACTTCTGATATTCAGAAGAACATGGTCGACAAGACTGCTTTTTAGATGATCGGTATCTGAGGGGCATGTTTGAAACCCAGGTCCGGCAGGAGCGCTACGACACCGTTGTCACACTTATTAACTGTCACATGGCTAAAGGCGCTCCCGACAGCGCCCATGTCCTGAAGATGAAGGGTTACATCGACCGCCTAGCGAAGCTGAATTACGTCATCCCCACCGAAATGGCGACGGACCTAATTCTCCACTCACTGTCCAATGCCTTCACCCCTTTCAGGGTGAACTTCAACATGCACAGCATGGTAAAGAAAGTGACTGAGTATCATGGCATGCTTAAAACTGCCGAGGTTAACTTTGTTAACGATAAGGCACACGATGTACTCGTAATCTTATCAAGAGGTGTCTAAAAGCCTAAGGTGAAGAAGGGAAGGCGTGGAAATAAGAAGGGCAGGGTAGCTGTTCCCAGAGCGTCTGGAAGCTCCTAGAAGGTCAAGTCGAAAGCATCCAAGGCACCGCCGCCAGAACAACGCCAGTGTTTTGATTGCCATAAAATGGGGCACTGGAGGAGGAACCGCCCAGAGTATCTTGCCAAGGTGAAGAACGGGAAAACCCCACAGGGTAATCCTCAGGTATACATATAAGTTTATGTTTTGTGATGCTTCACTAAATCCTGCAAAATATATGCTTGACATACTTTACATTTTGTAGGTGCATGAAGCTAAAGAAAGCAGACCAAGATGACATTGAGCTACCCTGCGAGATTCGCACCCAAATAAAGCTCATGTCTGATGTTTTTAGTTTAAAACAATTCTTGGTGGTTTTTAAAACAACTTGATTTTGTTTGGTTTCCCTGGCTGTTTTCCAGGATGAACAATTGCTTTCTATGGATTTTGATATGACATACTTTTGACTATCCTTGATTTTCAAAATATGCATGACCGTTTTAATCTATGTTTTGAATTTGATTCAACCGTTTATTAGATTAAACTCAAAATCCTAATACAACATACAACATAACATGTACCTAGTGCACTTGATTTGATCAAGGCTAGCTTAAATGCGATATGAAAAACATTTGTTCTTTCATGATCCATCAGAGCTTCAAAGCCTTGAGCGTTTATCATACTCATTACGATACAATGCATGACATAACGGTAGTTCATAAAGTCTTATGACTTAGAACCACCGACGTCAAGAATATTAAATCAAGTCGAACTGATTATAGATCTCCGTTATGATCTCAACCACGTGAACAAATCAATCCTTTGCTTAAAGCATAAGTTTGTTCAATTAAGTTCGAATTACCATCTGAATTACTACAAAGTGATCACTTGCTGAATATGATATTGTAAAATGGATACACCTCTTATGTTGCATTGTACCATTAATCATACATGTGCTTACCTGCATATACCTTGAAAGTCTCAGACTACACTCGTTGTACTCACGTGTGTTTGAATCTTGCAATACACTAAATGTTTAATGTAAGGAATAACAGTTTCATTCTTGAAACTGGCAAACACAAGACTAATGACTTGTCACAATAATTACCCTCAGTATCTTATAACCAATACGCCCCTTCACATATCACTTGCATAACTAAATTCTATTCTCAAGACCGGAATCTTGTGAAGATGAGAATTTGGTAATTACATTTCCATAGTTTGATCTTTAAATATCTAAAGATATGTGATTCTTACAAATCACTGGACAATGTAAAACAACTCTCATACTTACACGAGATGATCCAGACAAACGTTGTTTCACCAACAAAAGATTGTTACTTAGTGAAACGTGTTGACCTTCTTGTTAGAGTTGAAAATTAATCTTACTTGAATAAGATAATGTCCTCTAACGTCGGACTCGATAATCCGATAAAATAGATCATCATCTCGATTATCACGAGACACTTTCAAACAATTAAGATGAAAGCATATCTATGCTATCAAACTCTTTAGTTGACTTTGACAATCATCTTTAGATTTATGTGTAAAACATAACATCTAGATGTTAAACGTTCAAGTTTCGTGCTATGCCTACGAAAGTGAACGATTTCGTTCTTGGAAACGAAATATGATTGCTACGATTCCATCGTGCAAGAAAATATCCAAACGGTTTGAAAGAAGGATGATTTTAAGAATGTCAGTGTACCTAAAGCAAGATGGAGCATTGCCACTGATCCTTCCCGGAATAATGATCAGTTATCAGTCTGAAGATCATTTAAATTTACTGGATTGAATTTTAAATGATGCCTCAATTAGTTTAATGTTTCAAGATTAAAATTAAGTATTGATCACATCAAGACTGAGCAACCACAGATACGATCAATCTCTTGAAACGATTCAAATCATACTAAATATGATACGAAAGGAATTCAATACTTAGATATTGCAAGAGATGTCACTGTAAAGGATTACACAACGACATAGGATGGAAAATCACGTCATCTCTGTCAAACACTGATGAATGAAATGCATGTTCATTAAACGAGTACCGATAATACTCATTAAACATGAATAGCTACCTTAATTTAATCTGAACTAAGAATGAAATAAAACATTCAAAGGGTTAATTCGGTTCTACAAATAGTCGATTGACATGCTCAGGTGATAACATAGTCATACATGTGCTTACCAGGGGCACTGATGCGTAAAATTTGGATATATAAAAATCTGGTCAAGTTTTAAAGGGTAAATACCAAGAGACCAAACTACACACCAGGGCAGTGCACCCGTCGTATGCAGTACAGTACTGGTAAGAACCGGATATCAATCCGTGGACGCGATGACAATCTCCCGATACCGAATCGTCGCTAATATTTAACCGATGAAATGATTTGGTGAACTAATAATGATAACTACTCTATAAAAATAAAACCGACAAAAACAGCTAAAAACCGGATAAAATGGTGGAAAAACAGAACAAGGAATGCATCACCTAGACTCGACTCCTCTAGACTCGCTCAGACCCTCGGATGACTAATACCATGAACACTATCGTCTAATGTGGAAAACTGGACTACCTAGGACTATAGACATATTCCGAATAATCCGGAAATCCTAAATGAAGCACGGATAGTAAAACTGTGAAAATTGCCTAAGCGGACTAGCTACTTCGGTCAAAGTCAACTAATCCTACATGAAATAGGAAACTACACGAGAAGTCTCTCTATATAGTACCTATACCATGCAATGATGATGATTCCAAACACTTATGACCTAGAAACCGCTAAACACGAATAAATAGGTTCGAGTCTTATGTTCACAAGCAAACGATCCTATTAAACAATGCAAATCTAGCTCCTAGTCTATGAAGCGATTCGGTCAAACCTATCTCATAGAGAAGCACACTAAATCAGCCCCAAGTCATCAATGAATCATCAAGAAGGAGGTCTCCTATCAAGCATCAAACGTTTCACCAATAAAAGTCAACCGTTTAACAATAAATAAATCAACACATACTAGTAGTTCTACTAAATATGGCAATTAATCCACATGATCCATCATTAACCAAAACCAAATCAGCATACGAAATCATCATAAATAATTCCAAATCATCATCCAAGCAATTTTTACATATTCATAGTAAAAAGCCACCCAAACGGGTCAAACGGGTCTAAAATCGTCTCATCTAGGTGAAGCTACTATGGATCAGCCACAAAACATGATCACAAGTGATAAAAATCCAATCTTGATTGTAACATTATGGAGAACAAGATTAAAAAGATTACAAACCAAGAACGTATGTGAAGATCCAACTTGTTCAAGCTTCAAATCTCTAAATCTTGACCCAAAAAGCTTTAATCTTGATGATCAATCCTTCCTCGAAGCTTCCAGATCTATAATGGTGTTTTTTTTTAGGGTTTTTGTGGGTGTTGCCTCCAAAAAACGCGGCTGGAATACTTTTTATATCGGAAATCGAGGGCTGAAAATGATCAGGTCACGCTGATGGATTTCTGGGCCTGGATACGAAGAAAATATATAAGTCTCAGACCAAATTTAAACAAACACTAGCTGGTGGTTTACTGGTAATGGTGCTCGCTGCTAACCCAAAGGTCGCGGGTTCGATTCCCATGACTTCCGTTTTTTTTTTCTGCTCAAGGCGCTGGGCTGCTGGCTGCTGGGCTTCTGTTGGAGCTGGGCTGGTTGATCTGGGCCGAGAAGTAATGGACTGGGCTGGGCTTACAAAGGGACTGGGTTGCTGCTGTTATTATTATTACTTTTTTCTTTTCTTTAATCATCCATAACTTTCACAACCGAGCTTCGATTTCGAATCCGTAAATTGCGGTTTTCTTCTAAAATCATCCCGAACACGCCAATCACCTAAAATTCACAAATAAAAATAATTAAGCACCATATCTTTTATAATTTTTCAATTAAAATTCTAACTTGCAAAGTTTTCTCAATTAAGAACCAAATTAAATGTGAACTTTAAATATTTATCAAATAATAACTAAAGTTTCACCAAATCATCTAAAATTCATATATAAACATTTAAGCACCAAAACTTAATAATTTTAATAAAAAACCAATTAAATGAAGGGATTATATTTATTTATTTTATATACATGATGCTACGCATCAAATATCCCCACACTTAAACTTTGCTTGCCCTCAAGCAAAAATCTCATGCAACACTTTTCATAAGCCAATCGAAAACGCAACGTCCACCCAACCCAATGCAACTACTCAAGCCCACATGCATCGCCAATTCTCAAGATTTACACTTTTCAAAAGATTTGTAATCCAATAAGCAATTATGACATTTATTTATAAAACATGGAAATGCCTACTAGCTTGACACACATCAAGGTTCAATCAAGCAATGCAACATACCCCTCACAATGATCACTCAACTCGGTGAAATTGTTAAAAAGATCATCGATTTAAGTGGATCACTCAAGGCCAAACATGCACCCCATTGTCATAAGCTTGTATTGAAATCACATCTCCATCAAATAACATAAAACCAAACATAAATCAAGAGGAATTTCAAAAGGGTTGTAATGTTAGGCTAGGGTTTAGGGTATGGAATGGGAATGTGAAAATGGCGAAGTGATTAGAAATCCGGAAAAGTCAATAAACAAACTAAAAGAAAAACTATTTACACAAATAACTCAAAGTCGGGTAATTTTGACCCGAACATATAAACTAAGAAAAACTTTATTTTTTCAGCTTTATCTTAGGTCTATGACCTCCAACAATGAGCTAGAATTTTTTCTGCAATTTTTTCTTGTTTTTTTTATTTTCTTCTTTCTTTTTTTTTCTCTCTCTCTCCTTTTTTTTTTTTTTGCAATCTCATATGAATTCCTAGAATGGAGATTGAGTACTAGGAGAATCACACTTAATCACATATATTTTTTTTATTATTTTTTTTTGCACTAAAATCGAGTTGATGAAACAAACCAAAATATATACACAAAATCCTAAACTAATCCGGATTTCTTCACACAAGGGTTTTAGAGACAAAATAAAGGATAATTAAAAGGCTAAATGGGTCAAAAAGTGGGAAAATCAAACGAGAAGGAAAAAGGCTCAACGGGTTTTCTAAGGGATAAGTTGTTTTAGGGTAGGAAAAATGATAAGATCAAAGAAAAAGGCTAAATCAAAAGGGGTTTAGTCCTAGTGCCTCTATCATTTCTATGCCCAATCTTAGTTCATGATCTCGACGCGTATAACAACACAAGTTCTAAAATGAAAGTGCATGATGGCATAACACTCAACCAAACGAAAGTGAGAACAATCATCTAACATATAATGCAATTTAGGCTCAAATAACTCACAGAAACGGATGGATAAGGGCTACCGATATGATGCAAACAATTTATCCCCCATCCGATAGTTTCACTAAGTAAAGCATCCCATTTATTGATTTTATTTGAAAAACACTTGCTTGGAAATACTTTTTCAAGATACTCGAAGAAAAGGTTTTGACTAGAGACAAGCATCGTATACACAGGCGAGCAAAACGTCACGAATTACATCGACGGGCCCACTTCCATGTGCAAAAAGACTAGACAAAAATCTCAATTTCAACTAAAAACAGGGAGGATATGATAGGAAAATTTTAAATTATTTTTCACAATTTTAAGCAATTTCAGTTCAGTTGACCCTCATCCCCACACTTAGTTCATACATTGTCCCCAATGTACGCTAAAACAAAACAAAATAAAGGGGAAAGGGAACTGAAATGCTCCCCTATCACTGTCATGTGCGAGTGTCTGGATGCTGCAAAATGAATCGAAACCAGCTCTTGACTGAACAGGTGCCAGAGCTGAGTCCACAAATGCCATAAAGTCTCCATAATCAAAATATGCATCATGAAACAGCTCTCGAACATGTGCCAGACTGTCTCGGCAGAGAAACTATCAACCAAACACAACCAAATCATATCAATCACAAATATAAATCAATAAAGCACAAATATCTCGAGTTGTGTGTCAACAAATGAATGAAAAATGAAATATACAACTCGGATAATCACTAAACCGGTGAATGAAGGTAGTTGGCGGTCCCACGGTGAATCTGGAAGAAAACAAAACCCAAATGATAACAGAAGCAATCGGGTTGCAAAATCTGGCAATTTTGGGAAAAGTTTGAAAATTTTAAGTTCTTGGACAATTGATCGAATGCAGGCCGTTCGATTGTCAATTATGAAGTGGACAACCGACATTTAACCAAAAGCCAACAGATTCCTACAACACAAACATGCAAACCGCCCGGAATGGAGATTGAGTACCAAACGATTCGCAATGTGTGCATCGGTGGACCTGCTATGCCAATTTGCAACCAATTGCTCAGCAGCACCAACCAACATCAAATCACAAACCCAGCAAGAAAAGTAACAATTGCTCAAAATGGACCTGTTTGTTTTGTCATTTATGAAGTGAACGGTCCATTTTGACCAAAAGTCAACATGCCCGAGAAACCCTGATACGGACCGTTGATTGTCATTTATGAAGTGACGGTCCTGTATTACTCAAAACCACGATCCAAATCATGAAAGCACATTTGCGGACCGTGGAAATGGAGATTGAGTATCCGACGATCCACAAATTGTGCGTTACCTACAAACCTCGCGAAGCAATAGCCAGATAATGATAAGTCAATGCAATTCTAACTGTGGCATGCTTCGGTAAAACCTGCAAAACTCGAAGAAACGCATCAAACGGATCAAGGAAAATAAAAGTGCAACTAAATTAAACAAACTAACTAAAAGACAAAGTAAACTACTAAAAGTCAAACTAAACACGCACAAATCAAACAAAAGAAAGTAACCAACTAATCGGGTTGCCTCCCGCAAGCGCTAAATTTATTAACGAGTCGTCAGCCGGACTCGCCCCCGTATCAAGTCAACCGGGGTCATAGATGTGGCCTCCCTCACTACCGAACCTACACTCATCCGAACCATGCACGCGCCACTCCTTAAATAAGGGTTGAAATCCCTTGTCTCTATCACGCAAATACATGGCGTACACGTCGACTAACCACGTCCTATCACTCTTTGAAGCCTTTTTCTTTAAATCAGATGGCTTTTTCTTCTTTTTAGCACTCGCTTCATCCCCACACTTCTTCTTTTGCGGGCCCTGCAATAATTTAGTCAACTTGATAATAACTGAAGGTGGGTCGGGTGGGTGATCTTTAATTCCAATCTGATGAACGAAGGCCTGATGATGATGTTTCTCATGCTGCTCTTCCCTAAGCTGATCCCTAAGTCTCTCTGGATATGGAATACGAGGGATGTATGGTGGGGGAACATATTTCTCCACTACTGGCTCCTCGGGTCGTGCTGTACTTGCTGGGCTTAGCCTAGATTTTGCCCAGGAACCGCAACCTCAATCTCCTTATCTATCTCATCATCACTCTCCTCATCAACTGGTTCAGCAGTGACTGTCGGTTTTGGATCTGGAGTGGTGTTGTCATTCAGGTAAAAGATTGCATTAACATGTCTTTGTGTTTGCTGGCAATCCTCCCGGTTTTCCCTCACTTGATTTCGAGAGCTGGCCCACGGTTCTCTCCATATCAAGCAAATGAGTTGCTAAATTACTCAACTCTTTGGCCACCACAGCTATGTCCTGCTCAGTCCTTGAAATCCTCTGATCATTCTGTTGTGAAGTTTTCTCATTCTGCTTGATAAATTGAGACATCATGTCGGTTAAATTCTTAAAACCTGAATCCTCTATCGGTGTCTTTTTGCTAACCTCTGGGTCATAGAAACCCTGTTGCCTCGGTGGTGGTCTCGGCTGAAAGCAAGGCATGTTCGAGCTAAAATTTTGGTTGTTCTGCCACACCGGATTGTAGTTATCCGTGTTGGATGGTGGGTGGGCCTGGCCGGCCATGTAGTCAACCTGCTCGACAAAATCGGTGCTACCCCCGATAGGACAACGTGTAATGTCGTGGGGTCTTGAACATAGCTCGCAATATTTCACCTTCTGCTCCATCACCTGCATTTTGGCTATTTTCTTTGATAACGCCTCGACCTGCATGGACAGATCTGTAATAGGGTCAACCTGGAGGACTCCTCTCTGTTGGGTCGGCTTACTCGGCGTGCTCGACCACTGATAATCGTTTAAAGCAAGCTCCTCAAGTAACTCGTGCGCCTCCTCGGGCGTTTTACTGCTTAATGTCCCACCAGTTGACGTGTCGACCGTATGTCGTGTGAGTGGATGTAAACCGCTGTAGAAAATCTGTATCTGCTGGTGTAGCTCAATGCCATGGGATGGAAATTTTCTCAACAACTCTCTAAATCGCTCCCAGGTCTCGTATAAACTCTCCGTGTCGTCCTGAAGGAAGGAATATATTTTGTTTCTGAACATCGCAACCTTCGATGGAGGGAAATACTTTGAGATGAATTTCTGTGTCAAAATAGCCCATGACGTGACAGAACCAGGCGGGAGAGACTGAAGCCACGCCTTCGCTGCGCCGCGAAGGGAAAATGAGAATAATCGCAACTGGATTGCCTCTGCGGGGACCCCTTTAAGTTTGAAAGTGTCGCAAATTTCAAGGAAGTTCGCGATGTGGGTCATCGGGTCATCATTAGGTAACCCGTCAAACTGAACATAGTCCATAATCATAGTGATGACCTGAGGCTGAATCTGAAAGTTATTCACGTCCACCGGCAGACGGATAACACTCGGCAATGTCTCGTCAATGTTGGGACGTGCGTAATTTGCAAGCGTGCGCCTCTGATCTGTAGGCACGGACATTGGCACTGGTAATGCGCCCTCCACGTGTCGAAGGTGGTGGAAAATTCTGTCTGGCTCAGAAAATGGTGAAAATCGGCTATGGCGGCGATATATGCGCATAAACAGACAAACAACGATAGAAACGACGAAACAGAAACAGAAAACAAAAAGAAAATAACCTAAAAGTCTAACTAACACGAAAAGGAAAACACAGAAACAGAAAAGCAAACTAGCAGCTAAACAACGCAAAGATAACAGGTAAACAGGTAAAGCAAACAAGTGGTTAAACTACTAGCTCGGATATATCTTGGAATCTGACGCGTCCCCGGCAACGGCACCAAAAACTTGATGCGTAGAATTTGGATATATAAAAATCTGGTCAAGTTTTAAAGGGTAAATACCAAGAGACCAAACTACACACCAGGGCAGTGCACCCGTCGTATGCAGTACAGTACTGGTAAGAACCGGATATCAATCCGTGGACGCGATGACAATCTCCCGATACCGAATCGTCGCTAATATTTAACCGATGAAATGATTTGGTGAACTACTAATGATAACTACTCTATAAAAATAAAACCGACAAAAACAGCTAAAAACCGGATAAAATAGTGGAAAATCCGAAAAAGGAATGTATCACCTAGACTCGACTCCTCTAGACTCGCTCAGACCCTCGGATGATTAGTACCATGAACACTATCGTCTAATGTGGAAAACTGGACTACTTAGGACTATAGACATATCCCGAATAATCCGAAAATCCTAAATGAAGCACGGATAGTAAAACTGTGAAAACTGCCTAACGGACTAGCTATTTTGGTCAAAGCCTATACTAACAACATGCAATGATGATGATTCCAAACACTTATGACCTAGAAACCGCTAAACACGAATAAATAGGTTCGAGTCTTATGTTCACAAGCAACAATCCTATTAAACAATGCAAAGCTAGCTCCTAATCTATGAAACGATTCGGTCAAACCTATCTCATAGAGAAGCACACTAAATCAGCCCCAAGTCATCAATGAATCATCAAGAAAGAGGTCTCCTATCAAGCATCAAACGTTTGACCAATAAAAGTCAACCGTTTAACAATAAATAAATCAACACATACTAGTAGTTCCACTAAATATGGCAATTAATCCACATGATCCATCATTAACCAAAAACAAATCAGCATACAAAATCATCATAAATAGTTCCAAATCATCATCCAAGCAATTTTTACATATTCATAGTAAAAAGCCACCCAAGCGGGTCAAACGGGTCTAAAATCGTCTCATCTAGGTGAAGCTACTATGGATCAGCCACAAAACATGATCACAAGTGATAAAAATCCAATCTTGATTGTAACATTATGGAGAACAAGATTAAAAAGATTACAAACCAAGAACGTATGTGAAGATCCAACTTGTTCAAGCTTCAAATCTCTAAATCTTGACCCAAAAAGCTTTAATCTTGATGATCATTCCTTCCTCTAAGCTTCCAGATCTATAATGGTGTTTTTTTAGGGTTTTTGTGGGTGTTGCCTCCAAAAAACGCGGCTGGAATACTTTTTCGCTTTGTTCCCGAGTTCATTTAACGAGGGAAAAGAAAGGAAAGGGAAGTAAGTTTAAAAAATTTTGTGTTCCTGAGTTTCACTTAAGGAGGGAAAGGGAAGGAAACAAAAAAAAGTTGTGTTCCCGAGTTTCATTAAAGGAGAGAAGGGGAGGGAAGGGGAGGGAAAGTTAGTTCATTTTCTATTGTTTTTCTTTCTTTCCAAATCGGAAGGATTTGAAAGGAAAGGAATCAATCCCCTTCTCTTCCTTTCTCTTCCTTTCTTTTCTCTTCCTTTCCTTTCTCTTCTCTTCCTTTCCCTCTTTAAGTAAACTCGGGAACACAGCGTTTATATTGGAAATCGAGGGCTGAAAATGATCAGGTCACGCAGATGGATTTCTGGGCCTGAATACGAAGCAAATATATAAGTCTCGGACCAAATTTAAACAAACACTAGCTACTGGTTTAGTGGTAATGGTGCTCGCTGCTAACCCAAAGGTCGCGGGTTCGATTCCCGTGACCTTCGTTTTTTTTTCTGCTCAAGGCGCTGGGCTGCTGGCTGCTGGGCTTCTATTGGAGCTGGGCTGGTTGATCTGGGCCGAGAAGTAATGGACTGGGCTGGGCTTACAAAGGGACTGGGCTGCTGCTGTTATTATTATTATTTTTTTCTTTTCTTTAATCATCCATAACTTTCACAACCTAGCTCCGATTTTGAATCCGTAAATTGCGGTTTTCTTCTAAAATCATCTCGAACACGCCAATCACCTAAAATTCATAAATAAAAATAATTAAGCACCATATCTTTTATAATTTTTCAATTAAAATTCTAACTTGCAAAGTATTCTCAATTAAGAACCAAATTAAATGTAAACTTTAAATATTTATCAAATAATAACTAAAGTTCCACCAAATCATCTAAAATTCATATATAAACATTTAAGCACCAAAACTTAATAATTTTAATAAAAAACCTATTAAATGAAGGGATTATATTTTTTTATTTTATATACATGATGCTACGCATCAGGCACTATATTATCACAAGTTCGATTCACTTAGGAAGTCTCACTGTTCAAGACAAACACTGAAGCTTAAGACGCAACTTACAAAGGCAATCCTAAAACAAAACTCGAGAACATTGTAGCGAATTCATAAATTCAATGATTAGGCTAGATCAATGAAATGATGCTATTGCATAGTACATGAATTCAACAACATATCGATGTTCTAATTTAGTGTTGGATATCGAACATTAACGTTTGCACCAAATCATTCGACCTACTCTAAACTGTTAGACAAAGAGTCTGAATTCTGCACAATGTGTTTTAATTTTATACGTTTTACTATCCATGAATATTTCGTTAATATTCTAAAAGTCCGTAGTCGATCAGACATTGTGGGAACAAAGCCTGAAGCAAGACTATTCTGACTCTGGACTCAAATTATTGATGATCCATACTCACAAGGCCTCATTATAGAATGACGTCGGGACGTAACTCGTATCAAGTTGTCTTCATGGATTTAATCATAAGACAAATTTGATTAATGGTATAGTCAATAGTATCCTTCGACCTGAGATACATAAGCGACCTCCCGTCTGCTAAAGGACATTCTTTGATTGTAGCTTAACGTTGTCACGTAACTGCCAACTATAACGATTACTTTTGGGAATGGATCTAAAGCTTGGTTGGAGCTGTATGTAGTGAATACGGAATTTTGTACTCTTGCCTTGTTAATGTAACAGCTTGACATCGTGGGACCTCTCGTTAGTTCTAAGTGTTAAGTATAAGGCCTTACCCATATTTAGGGCGTGTTTGATTGGATCACTTCGAACGTAGAGAACGTGAAGTAAAATGATTAAACACGAAAGAGAATGAATAAATCCATGTCTCTAGTTCAATTGATGTCTCATACAGAAAGGATCTAATGACTTTACAAATACCATAAGTCTAAACTATAACACGAGTTAAACGATATGCCTTGGTTATTTGACTTGAAGTGTCATGACTGGTTGGGACAGCTAAGTGTAGCTAGAGCACCTCTGACTGTTTCTTAGATTGCAATCGCGGTTTAGTCCAAGTGGGAGACTGTTGGATTTAGGTGTCCAGACCTGACTAAATCAAGAACCCGACCCGATCGAGACCCGTAAGAGTTACACCGAAGGTAGCGTCCGCTTATCTAACTAATCGGAAAATTTGTAGAAGAATTATTTATTTATTTATTAACCAGTTTAGTAAATATATTAATTAATTTATCCTAATTAATCCTGATGATTAATTTGGCGACAGAGATGTTAAATATTATTTACGTCCTAGACGACAAATTAACGAACCAGTCATCTGACTAATATTCGTTAAATCTCGGCAAGCGACAAAAGATTTAATACGTTAAATGGTTAGTCGCAAAAATTAAATGGTTTGATCAAAGACGAGGGACTGATCGGAAAATTAATCAGATATATATATATATATATATATATATATATATATATATATATATGATTAAGGAGGTGAAAACCCTAATCCTCTGATTAAGATTTTCGGCCTCCCTTTCCTCCCTCTCTCGATCCGACGCCGACCACCACCCAAGGCCGCCGTCGCTTTTTGTTCTCCGGCGATCCGGTTCATCCGATCGCGAGAACTCTAATCTGCTGATCACCTTTTTTCGTGGTTTCTTCTATCCAACGAATCGGACCACCGTTGCGGCTATCGTCGTCCGCCGCTGCAAGCCAATCCGCAGTCGCTCCGCTGTCTGTCTCCCTAGACACCGCCGCCCCTACTTGCCGCCTCTTTGCTGTCGCCGGCTTACCCGCCGACACCCGCAACCATGAACTGTCGTTACACGGTTTGTCCATTCTTCGTCTGCAAAACTCTAATCGTGCCAGATCTGACGTTCTTGCAAGTTGCGAGGATTGTCAGATTCGCCTGTCGAGTCAAACCTGCGAAACCCTAGCGTCACCCGTTGACTTTGGGTGTCTGAAGCGTTTGTTTGAATGACCGCTCAGGTATATCTAAACTCGTTGTTAGTTTAGATTTATTTAATTTATTTATTTTATGATTATTGTGTTTTGCATTAACGCAATTGGTGTTTGCGCGATGGGTGATTGATGTATCCAGTTACGATTAGGTTTACGTTAATAAACTGGTAATCGGGTTTTGTAAGTTAAATCGTTTTCTGCTACATATTTAACTACTAGTTAATTTAACTAATCTAATTTTAATTTACTAATTTTCTCGGTAAATGATTGAATAATTATTTGACGTAAATAATTATTTAATTCAAAAATTTTGTCGTTACCGGGAACCCGAATACCATTGTCGTTACCCGACATCCTTCACCTACCATTTTTTCTATTTGACCGAGTTGCTTTTCGAGTGTATTGATAGAGGCTTGCTAGTTTCGAAGTTCAGCGTCTTTGCTTCTGAACTTCTCCTCCATTTTCCTCTCAGCTTCTGCGAACATCTGGGATATGGATTTTTCAAGGCGAGCAAGTCCGTCAGATGAACAGCTACCTTGGTAGTTGTTGTTTTGCCACGGCTGTTGCGAGAAGTTTTGCTGGTTACCTGGTTGCTAACTGTTCTCGTTGTTTCTCCACCGAGAGTTCTGATTTTTCCTCCACTCAGAATTGTTGTTATATTATTGGTGGGGCAGGTTCTGCACAAAGTTGACATCTTCGGGCTTACCATCCACCATACAACTCAAGTTTACATGTGGGCCTCCATACCCTTCGTATCATGGAGCAACTTCTGCAGATTTGCTAGTCTCTAGCTTCTTGACTTTGAAGTCAAGGCTTCAATTTGAGTTTTGAGAATTGTGGCTTCCTTTAGAGAGTGCATACATGGAACTTTTGCTTTGGCATTGCGGGAGATGTGCCACTGAAAGCTGGCATATGCAATGTATTTAATTTTTTAGAAGACTTCCTCAGGACTTCTATTCCCTAAAATGCCACCAGAGTTGGAGTCGAGAATCTGGCAGGTTTGTAGATGCAAGCCATTGTAAAATATGGAGACTTGCTGCCAGATTACGAGACCATCGTGAGGGCATATCCTCAAGAGTTCATTGAAGCGCTCCCACGCGTCATACATCAATTCTTCGTCTTCTTGAGTGTAAGAGAAAATTTTCGTTAGGAGCTTGGCTGTCTTGGTAGGAGGGAGGTACTTGTAAAGAAACTTCTGAACAAGCTCGTCCCAAGTGGTGATGGAACCATTGGGGAGATTATTCAGCCATGTTTTCACACGGTCATTGAGTAAGAAAGGAAACATGCAAAGTCGAACGATGTCATCAAATGCTCCGTTAGACTTGAATATTTCACACATTTCAAGAAAGTTTGTGATGTGAGAATGAGGATCTTCATCGGGCAGACCGTGAAAAGTAGCAGAATTTTGGAGTATCTGCACCAACTAGGGTCGAATTTCGAAGTTGTTAGCATCGACACCAGGAGGGGCGATAGCTGCACCAAAATTGTTTGCATTGGGCCTTAAGTATTCCATGACGGTCCGCTCGAGAGCCATTGGGAATGGCTTGTGGATGACTTTAACAACAGTTTTGGAACGAGATCGGAGTCTGCTGTGTAGAAATCTTTCTGGTTCAGATAGTTGTTCAACTACGTCTGGTTGTTGTATTTTCATACACTACCTGAGCACAAAAAAAAAAACAAGAATCAGAAGTAACCAATGTAAGGTAATACAGAAAAAGGAAAATCAGTCTAAGTGGTGTGTGATCAAGACACTACCTAGTGCTGATGTACATTCTATAAAAAGAAAGAAAAAGAAAGTTTTAAAAATTTCTAGAAAAATACCATGTGGTAGAGATCTATGTATTTTTTTTTAGAAAATAAGTTGAAGAAAAATTATGGTACAAATGTACAAAGATTAGGCCGCCAACTCAGATTTCTCTCAAAATCCTCGTTTTTGTGTCCTCGGTAACGGCGCCAAAAAGCTTGGTGTGTTGTGGTGTATATATAAAATATAGCGTTATTTTGTGACACCTTTTTAGCATTTGAAGCTTTTAAATTTATAAAACCTGATTTACTGACAACTACTATTTGACCACATTCACGGGCAAGTGCACCCATCGTGGGCAGTATAGTAGTGGTAAGTTGAATTGAGGCCGATCAAAGACACAGAGGAAAAGGAGGGCTCTTGATACTTCATCGTTGTTGACGTCTAACCTGAGCAATCTTCAAATGAAGAGGTAAGTAAAAAGTAAAAATAATTAAACTAGATTAAATTACACTAGAAAGGTGTTCTTTGGTCTACTTAGTCGCATATAATATCATTTGGGAGACTTGTCAGTGGTGAAGCTGGTACCCCGTAATTATAACTTTGTTTCAAGATTGTTTACCAACGGAAGATCAAACACCTTCAGAATCTTAGGATGATTCACCATCTCCACGATTAACCGTCTACGAGGAGTACGAACACCGTGGGAAGGTGCCGCTGATAAACAAACAAAGTGGTATAATGCCATTTACTTAAGGGTTCCCTCAAACCGGCAACATACCATACTTGACATGCCGTCATGAACCAGCAGGGGAACAACCCTGTGTGCCAGATTATTATATTATAAAAATGACCTTTTTAAGGGACTCTGGTCCGTTTCATTAGCACCTAGCTCTCTACATATGTACGTCCGACGTAACCAGAGCCCAGTTCACAAACACGTACCATCTCGGCTTCCGTGAAGTGACAAAATATTACCAACCCTCATTCCCATCCAAATACTTTCAGCCCGCACCTGCGTGGTCAGCCGACTTGCTTACATAGACATAAGGACCTCGATCATATCATGTAGCATGGGGCGCGAGTCACCTTTCGGATCATGCATCGTCCCCCGACCGGGTGTCACAAGTCCGGCCTTTGGGATTTGGACTCCCTATATGGTCTGTGATACGAAGAGCACATTTGGTTCAGAAAATCAGTAATAAACTTTCAATAAAAAGGGTTTTTATAAAGTCATTAGACACACCTTAAAACAAGTTTATAATAACAGTTTGCCAACCCACCAATGACTTGTTTGTTCCCAAATGAGTGTAAAAATTTGACTAACACTTATTATCACCAAAAGTTATAGTTCTTACAATCTTTGACGAGTAGACGCAAGAATACTAAAACAAGTGGCTCAAAACCAAAAAGATGAACTAAACTAGAGACAAGGGGATGGAAGAATTGATCGGTTTAAAAGAATGGGTGGCCTCACCTTTTATAGCCAACTTCTAACACGACACGGGGCGTGTTGGTTTAGGCAGCATGGGCCGTGTCTTCTTAGGCATGGGCCGTGCTATGTCTGGAGATTGATCTCAAATATTTAGTGTCAGTAACACGGGGCCATGCTCTTTTGACACGAGGGCATGCCATGTCAGACGCTTGATTCGCCAATCTTTGTGTGCAGAGGCACGGGCCGTGCCAAGCCTGGCACGAGCCGTGTTGTGTCAGAAGGCTGATTTCCAAATCTTCTTTTACGAACGGCTCTTTGCTGGATTGGGCAAGGGCCGTGTTGGGTCAAGCACGGGGCGTGCTAAGCTTCAACTTTCACAAAAACTTCTATTTTTCTTGCATTATTCGTTCTTTATGTGATTTTGGCTTAGTAGAACCTGAAAAACTATAAAGAAGACAAAAACACTGTTTCTTTGTGATAGTTAGTCAAATTTTACCCAATACGCGAGGGATATTTGTTTATAAAACATGTATATTTTTAGGCACATCATCATTCATCTTGTTCAATTCAAATTCACCAACTTCTCTTGATAATACCAACTTCAAATGTAACTATGATCTTTGTATTCAATTCTTTTAAGTAAGTAAATTTGTAAACCTCACCAAATCTTGTGTCACACAATCCTTCAAATTAAAACCGAAGCTTCCAATCACCAACCAGTGAATTCAAATCGTTGATCCCAAATAGAAACCCGACAAAATATAACCTCGTCTCAAAATATATTTTTATATAATTTCAAATACTTGCAAATTGAAATAATATTTTTTTATATTATTTATATTTTTTAAGAAAACTTGAAGGACTAAAAAAATTATTAGATTTAAAAAAAAAAACTGTTAAAATCACTTTATTAATTTTGTTACATGAACATAATAACAAAAAATAAAATTGTCTTAGTGGTTGAGGCGTAGAGTCGAGGTATCCAGTTCAAAACTACTCTTTAACGGGTTTTTTTTTTTATTTTTTATTTTTTTTATTTTTTTATTTTTAAACTCAGATTTTCACTACACGACAAATTAGTTGTGATTGCCGGAGTAACTGAAAACTCCGGTTACTTTCAATATTCCGGTGAAAATCCAGTAAGAAAACTCCGGTTACTTTCAATATTCCGGTGAGAATCCAGTAACTCAAATCCCAATATTCAACTAAGATATCTCACTCATTGTTTAACCAAAATCAAATCCGAAAGTTGCTATGAACCCGTGAGATTGAGACGAATCAATATAGTACATAGTTGATAGGTTTTATTGAGATTAGAACACTGAATGATGAACACGATCGAGTGGAGAATAAACAATCGTTCTGTGAATTTCTGATCACCTCAAAACTTAATAAAATTTCGATATGTTTGCATCAATGATTTCGTATGATCAACGTTAACCTGTTGATATCATATTTAAGTTGAAAGATCAAGGAACCATGAATCTACCATTGAAGAGCTTGAAGAACACATTCACGTTCTTCAAGTTTGCAATCTCACCATAATTCGACCAAAACGAAATCTATAACTTGATATAGGATCGTGATAACCAGTAGAAACTTTTGAATCGATTTGAAACACCACAACACTGTAGATCAAACGAAATTTAAGGTCAAAAATTGCATAGTTTGACTTTGAAAAGTCAAACACATCGAATTCACACAAATTAACCCTTGAATTTGATCCAAACTGATGTAGAATCCTAGCCTGGATTGCTCTGTACACTGAATTTGGACCGAAAGTTCATCCGAACTCAAGAACACAAAAACGTAAATAAAACTCAGTTTATAGCTCAAATTTTACCATTGATTAAATGAATACACTCGATTCTAGTAACTAATCATGATCCTAAACTCAGTTCTCTCAAAGATTCAAGATGAAAAACTCCTCCCTATAGAATTTGAATCTGAGAAAATGAGTTCGTTCCGGATCGTTCTGTTCTCATTCACCCGAACTCAGAATTTCATATATATATATATATATACATATATATATATATATATATATATATATATATATATATATATATATATATATCAGTTCGTCCCACTTCGGTTGTTCCAATCCTTCACTTCAGTTCACATTATGTTCGGATCACTTTCTTTTCCCGTTCTTTTAACATATCTCATGTCATATGAGATATAACATCTCACATTCAAGTCCCTCAACTATCTATATTGACAATATCTACCCTTTGACAAGATTTAACTAATCTAACTAAATTAACTAATACATCACACGTCATGTTAGAGCATATTTCTATGTTATGAAGTGTCTCGTGTATTGTATCTAAGTGAGCATGTTAGTGTGTGAGTCTTAGGGGGAAGCGTATGAAGTTGGTCCGCCGTACCAACGCTACGCCCGTACCAATGGTACGTTGGATGGTACGCTGGCCAGAATGTGTTTTATATGTTGTGATAGAATGATAGCTTAGAACTCTGAGTCATTCTTCACCTTTTGTATGTGTTTTGTAGAGAGAGAAACTGAGAGCTTTCATTGTAATCTTCTGTGATTCAATACGAAAACTCTTATTTACATTCTTGTATTACTTGATTAATTGATTCACGCAGTAGTAAGATCATTCAAGGTACTTACCAAGTGGTATGAGAGCAATCCAGGTTGCTTTACTGCTGTGTTTTGATCAATTTTCGGATTTCTAGTGAGAGAAAGTTTGGGTTTCTTAACTTTTCATTAATTTTCTTCAATTTCGAGTGATTCTGATGTCAAACTTGTTTTTAAAACATTCCTAGTGTGTTTTCGTTGCCTACTGCTGCAAATTATAGTCCAAGTTCTCAAAAATCAGTCGAAACATTGTTGGTATGCCGGTTGAATGTCGTGGTACGCTGGATGATCTGTTGGTACACTGCTGGTACGCAAGGCAATCTTCATAAGTTTTGCTACGCTGGTTGCTGGTCCGGAAGACAATCTTCATCGGTGGTACGCGACGTTTACTTGTTGGTATGGAGGCAGTTACATCGTACCAAGGTGGTACGCTTACAATTCTGGTACATTGAGTTCACTGGTACGCTACTGAGTTGGTACGTTGAAGAGTTTGGTTCGGTCAAAATTTTGGTACGTTGGTCAATAATTTGGTACGCTGAGAAGGTTTTTTGTGCGCTGGCAGAAAAGTGGTGTTCACTAAAACTGACGTAACTTGAGAACCGTTAAGAGTTACGGGAGCTAATACTAGCCAAAATGACTGTCTCGACGAGCTCTACACTTTTACTCACCTAACGTTCAGTACCCTCCATTTTGGTACCCAAAATCCGCTTCTAAGACCTTCGTTTTTGCATCCGAATTTTTCTATACAAAAATTTATCACAAGATGTCTGATTTCCAAGCTTTTGCCGCTATGCAAAGTGCGATGCAAACAATATTGAACTTTGATAAGAAATCGGAACAAGCCAGAAAGTTCCCAAGTTATTGAAGTTGGAGGATTATCAAAATTGGAAGCAACAATTTTCCGCCTATATCCGCATGAATGATATAGATTTGTGGATTCCATTTAAAAAGCTTTACGTACATCCAACAGATTCAGGTGATTTTAAAGAAGTTCATACATTTGAAAATGCTGAGAGAAAGCTCTATGAGCTTGAACAAAAATCGTTTGGATATCTTACAATGGCTTTACCTACTAAGTTACTGCATCAGTTTTGTACGTGCAAGAAATCAAAGCAATTATGGGATACCTTATCTGCAAGATGTGAAGGCAATGATCAATACAAAAAGAGTCGAAGAAAAGTGCTGAATAAAGAATTTGAAAATTTTCAACACTATGATAAAGAAGACATTCATGCTCTTGTATCTCGATTGCCTCATCTAATTAGTGAAATGAAGGTGGTTAATATTGAGAAGACCGAGGAGAAATTAAAAGAGAAATTGACGGAGGCCTTACCATTAAAGTGGGAGAATTATGTGTTGTTGCTGACTCATGATAAAGAGTATTCAGAATTCTCATTTCATGATCTAACTGGAAAGCTTCATGCTAGAGAAATGGATATGATGACTTCAAATAAGTCTACTGCTCAATTACAAAATCCTGAATTATATCATGGTCACAACTCTGCCAGTATCAATGCAAAGTCCAAATCATCTGGCATTGATTCATACAATCCAGCTCCAACAGCATTTGTTGCTAGTCATAGTTCAGGAAATTCTGAAAATTCATCAAGAGGATGTAACTTCACTATTCCAAATCAGTCAAGTCAGACTTCATTTTCTTGAAAAACACCTGGTGAACATTTAGCATTGATTTCAGCTTTATTATCTTCATAATATGGGTTGCTGAATGGTGGTTTGCAAACATCTAATCTGATTGAAGAAGACTTTGATTAGATAGATCCAGATAATTTTAAGCAAATGGATATTAATTGGCAACTTGCCATGTTAGCCCAAAGAGCTAAAAGGTTCAGGAAGAAAACTGGATTCAAAAGTTTAGATCCGGATGGTAAAGTAGGATTAGAAAAATCAAAGGTGAAATGTTTCAAATGTTTAAATTTTGGACATTTTGCTCGTGAACGTTCACAGTCAAATGCATCTTCATCAAAGTCTCCAACAGTTTTAGATTCTCAAGTCGATAAACAATATAATTGGGGACGAACTTCTGATGATTCTCATCCATTTGCTTTAACTGCTATTACTTATGAGAAAATGGCACAAGCAGCTAATGAAGGTTATGATTGGGCTGCAGATTTTCCCGATGAATCTGCATTTGTTGTTCAAATTGAACAGAATGATGGAGCATTATCTGATTCTTAATCTAAAACTAGTAGTTCTAAAACTAGTGGTTATCAATCGGTTTGTGAGTTTTGTTCACAAAAGGATAAAAGGATTCACGGTTTGGTAAAGGAAAATGAGGTATTGGTTGCTGATTATGAGAGGAAGATTGAAGATTTGGTTAATGAAAAGAAAACGTTGGAAAGTGTGATTCAAGAGTTGGTATCTCAAAAGGAGAAATTTGCAGATATTCAGGCAGGGGTAGTTGAAAAAGAGCTGAAATTTCAAGATGTTGAAAAGGAGTTTGAACAGAAATTTACAAAATTATTTGAAGAAAATGCTGAATTACTCAAAGAGGTGAAGAAATGGAAGGATGATGCTAAGGATACCGCAAATGATTTTCAAAATCTTTTTGAAAAATCCAAATCCAGACTTGATACTCTTACTAAAATTTCTGATGAACAAGCTGCCAAGATTCAGTCCTATTAGATTTATATGGAAAAGTTACATGATGAGAAAACGGAGTTAGTAAGTGTGAAAAAAGTGCAAAATGCAAATTTGGATATTCAAAAGTGAAATGAAGACAAATTAAAGAAAGAATTGTTTGCGGAGCTTGATAATATGAGGTTGCAGAAATATGAAACCCACAAGGTGGCTAAAAGGTTGATAGCTACGGAAAAAGAGTTGGCTGAAGCTCATCAATGGATTTTTGATTTAAAGATTGAAGTCATTGATTCAAAACGTCTTTTGAACAATGTTACTAACTCACAATCTTTTACAAGTTTCTTGGCTAAGGATGAGAATTTTGAGAAGATGTTCAACAAAATAGTGTCATTGTGTTTTGTTAAAATGAAAAATCCAAAAATAGAGTTTTCATTTTAAGGGGGAGAAAAAGAGTAAAACATAAAAATACAAAAACATTGAAAAATGAGAAATTGTATCTGACATAATTAGGAAATGATGGTACATTGGCTTACTTGTCTGACTAATGGATAAATTAGATGAAAGAGCCATAAGATCATTGTTTGATGTGCTTGGTAGGATCGACATTAAATCAGAAAGTATTCAGATGTGATATAAATTAAATACTAATGCTTGCCCAAGTGGACAACATCTTGAAGCGTATCTCAAGATATTGAAAAATATGTGTAAACGTATGTTCCTTTTCTGAATTTTCTGTACAAGACGGAAAGAAGTGATGATAGTTCGAAAGAAGATGATATTCACAAGGTTCCTCAACCGGCGGATTGATCTGAATTTTCATCTGTTCCTCTTGATCCAAAGGCAGAGTTGCATGATTATTCTAAATTTGCCACTTTAGCAAAGAAGAAGAAATCAAAGTTTGAGAAAAAAGAAGAAGAATTTGGGTGAAGCTCTAAACTTTGATTCCAATTCATCATTCTTAGAAGATGAAAAGATTTTTAATAAAGTTGAGAAAAGTGCAAGTACTTCATCTGAAACCGAAAGCTAGAAAATCTTTGATTAGTGAGAACAAGCTGAAGGATATTAAAGATAAATTTACTAGAGAGGGTAAAGGAAGAGATGCTTCTGGTTCTCATTCAGGTTCATTAAAGATTCCAGGTTGTAAGCACAAAGACTTAGGGTTTGATATCAACGGGGTACTAGTTCTGATAAACCACGAGATGATCTTACTACTGCATGATTCGGTAATCGGATAGCAACAAGATGTAAATAAAGCTTTGCTTTATTGATTCACTTAGAGATTACAAGCTAGAGAGAGAAACACACTCAGTTTACACACAGTTAAGAGTTGTAAAATGACAGCACTGACTAACTCTCTCTAACACGAACTATTTATAGTTACTTAGTAACAGACCAGCGGATCACCTGCGGACCATCTGGTCCGCCCGGACCATCTGGTCCGCCCGGACCATCTGGTCCGGCGGTGCATATGGTCCGGCCATAAGACTAACTGACTCACACAGAAGCTCTTGTCTAGATACAATACACGAGACACAACGTTAGCATAGGAATATGCTCTAACAAGTTCAAGTTCAACAGCCGAAGAAGAATGCGAAAGTTCCAAATGACAAGATTCCAAAGAAATCACAATCTCAGAGGCAAAGTTCGTATTATTGTGGAGGTTTTCATATGAATCCAAAGTATCTTTAAGGAGTCCATCTCCGAGTTATGATTCTTATGATGATTTATTTGATACCTTTGATTCAGATAATTCTTCCTCGTTTAACCGTTCACAGAATTTGTCAAATATTTTTGGAAAGAATTTGTTATGCATGTCGTCATCCGGGACATATGGCTGCACATTGTCCGATAAATGCATACGTCCACACTAATGCTAAATATGTGGATGACTATGGTAAGATTTTTGATGAACCTTGGTTACCAAAGTACAAAAAAATCCGTAAGTTGTCTTTCTCAAAGATGCCGGTTGATAATTTTTCTGGTTCTGATTCAAAATCTTCATCATCTTTGATTTGGAAGCCAATATTTGCTTCCAAGGCCAACAACAATGACTTTATGGAAGACACCGGGCGACCCGGCGCTGTTGCATCGGGTTGATCCCAAAGCGACTAATGTTTTATTTGGTGTCAACATGTATTTCAGGAAGACCTATTGGTGATTGAAAGATTGCTAGTAGTGGAATATCTGTGTTTTAACTTAAAATGAATTTCCAAATCATTTTCAAAATCCTGTTTTTTTAAACTGCTAAACGCAAGTATCTGTATTGGTTGATCAATTTTTCTTCGTTTTTCACTCCATCTCATTTTGAGGGGGAGTTTGTTTCTTTGAAAAATAAAAAAATAGTGTGTCGTTTTTTCAATTGGTAAAACTGAAAATCTAAAAATAGATTTTGTCATTTTTAGGGGGATAAAATTTAAAAAGATAAAAGAAATTGAAAAATGCAAAAAGTACAAAAACATCAAAAAACAAGAAACTGTTTCTCACATAATTGGGAAATGATGATACATTGGCTGATGTTGTCAGACTCATGGATAGAGTAAGTGAAAAAGTCATTAGACTCGGCAACACTAAATCTGATGCTGGATCTAGTGGACAACATCTTGATGCGTATCTCATGATATATCAAGAAAAAGATATGTGAAAAGAAAAATGAGAAGTCACTATGTATACATGTTTTCATTTTGCAAAGATTTATACTTGTTTGATTTTCTTTATTTTCTTAAATGATCGGACTATCTTTGCGTGTCCACAAGACCGACCTGATAGTTGTTCATTTAAGGTTCTGCTTTACTTACTTGGTGTTTCGTATAACTCATCGGACTTTCTCTGCGTGCACGGGAGTACCGACCTAATTGTTGTTGGGTTATATAATTTCAACTTGTTTTATTTTCTTATTTTATTAAATTCGAGGCCTTATCTGCATATCGAAAGATCGACCTTAAGGTAGATGATTTAACATTCTTATCTCTTTTTGCATGGAACAAGTTGACTATATCATGAAGTCAATCATTATGTGTTAAATCACAAGTTAAATCACAAAGTGTGATAAGCAATAACATATTTGAGTATGTCTGATAGTGTGGGGGTACACTGGTCAATGCAAATTTAATCAATACTTTAACATATCCAGATTATGTTAAAGTTGGAAAAATTATATCTGCAATCGACATGTATGTGCTACTATAATTGAAATTGAAGTGTCGATCAATATGTTATGACCAATATGATCCCAAGTCATGATCTTTCTCGGAAAAGACAAAAATAGTGTCTAATTCTATATTGCATTTACTTTATAATATCAGAAAATACCAAAAAGATTTTAGGTGTGTTTTGATATAAGGTTTTGAAAGATCAAAAATATTTTTGTTTCTTATTTCTGTTCGATTATCAACACGAGATACAATTTCAAATTTGAAAATCAAAATATCTTGGAGTCTCGAGGAGAAATTTTGTGTCAAGATTATTTATGTTGGCAGGGTCTTAGTGGGGAAAGAAAACATCACAACTTCAAGTATTCAAGATTGAACTCATCGTCAAGATCGAGGAAGAGTTTGATTAAAGATACAAGATACAAGTTTTAATTGAGGAGATGATACTGCACATGCCGAGGGGGAGTTTGTTGATACATGGTCCTGATCGTCATATGAAGTATCGAATACAAGACGAAGACATGCAAGTTTAGGTCTGGCCAAACCTGGAGTTCGGACAGGGCCGAACTTGGAGTTCGGACAGGGCCGAACAGGTCCGAACCTGAGGTTTGGACCAGCGGGTTTCATTGTGTATAAATAGTAGTCTTGTAATAGAATTCAAGGCTTCTGAGTCATATCTTCTCTGTGTACTCTGTGGTCATCTCAGTGGTTAATACAAGTCATTTGTATTTACTCTTTGTGTTCTAGCTCGTATAACATTGATTTCATTACGATTTAGTAGACGATCCACACGCTCAAGCAATTTTAAGTGGTATCAGAGTATTTGGTTTGATCTACTGATTGGAAATATCTGTTCACTACCAAAAAATGAGCCTAATGCAACCTTTTTTTAGCCTAAAGCAACTTTTTTTTCCAGAAAAAGGTTGCATTAGCTCGAGTTGCATTAGACCTAATGTAACCCTTTTGTTACCTAATGCAACCTTTAAAAGCTAATGCAACCTTTTTAGGATGCAACTCTTTAGGAAAAAAGTTACATTAGGCAATAAAAAAGGTTGCATTAGGTCTAATGCAACTTCAGCTAATGCAACCTTTTTGTCAATAAAAAAGTTGCATTAGGCTCATTTTTTGGTAGTGGTTTTTCGAAGTTTTGACTCAAAATACACGTTTTTGCGAAAATGTCATTCATTTTTGAGTTCGTTTGATCTTCTCGAGTGTGCTTCAAGTCAAAAATTCATTCATAATCTGTTTCTATCGAGTTCGCTTGAATTCCTGTCGAAAATTCCAGTCAAAAACACTGAAAATTGAGAAAATGGTGTCGAGTGAGCTTGGTCTCGTCTGAGGTTCGGACAACTTCGGAGTAACCACTCTGAACCCGAAGTTCGGACGAAGTTTGTTCGTACTTCTGGTTTGATGAAAGTTCGGTGCTTGTTCGGTAACAGTTCGGACAGAGTTCGGCACTAGATTGGTCTAAGTTGGTTTGACTCTTCCGAAGTTGAGGTTCGGAGGGAGTTTGGTCAAGTATAAGTTCGAGCAAAGTTCGGAGGTGGTTCGGACGAGGTTCGGATCTAGTTCGGACGAACAGTATTCTAGATTTTAAGTGTTTCACGAAAACTGACGTAACTTGAGAACCATAAAGAGTTACGGGAGCTAATACCAGTCAAAACGTTCGTCTCGGAGAGACCTCTACTTCTGCTAGCCTAATGGCTAGTACCATCCGGTTTGACCCCCAAAATCTGCTTGGAAGACCTTCGTTTTTTAGTTTGAAGTTTTTGGAGTGTTAGTTTTCGGCTTTGGTAAAGAGTGGATTCAAGCATATTGAATTGATTTTTCATAAATTGTTTGAAAATTAGTGCATCACAAGCTAGTCTTATGTTACCTACATTGATGGAATGGGAAGATTATCATGAATGGAAAGTTGATTTTGAAATTTACATCAACAAACATTTCAAAGAGTTTTGGGAGATAATTGATAAGCAATTCAAATGGCCTACTGATACAAGAGGAGATGTATTACTTCCTCGACAGCTATCTTTAGAACAAAGGGATTATACAAATAATGAATATAAAGCCAGAGACATTATTGAAAATGCTCTCTCAAAAGAGTTATTTCTTGAACTCTTAGTGGGTTATACTACTAAGGATAAATGGTCTGGTTTGCTAGATAAATGTGAGATATTTGCAACTATTAAGACTATGAAGGATGTCTCAGATTCTTCTGACTCAAAATCATACGATTCAGCATCTAGTGGTTTAGGATCTGAAAGTAATGATTTTTCAGACAAGAAGGATTGTGATATAGTTTTCAAGACTGAACAAATTGAGGGTTGTGTCAATGATTCTGATTCTGATTCCGAAACAAGTTCTGGTGTTATATATGACAAAGGGGATGAAAGTGAATAGAAGAAATTCAGAATGGAAATTTGTTCGTATGTTCAAAGTGTGCATAACTTGTTAAGATTAATAAGACTTTGATAAAAGAAAAGAAAGTTTTGGCTAAAGAATGTGAAAAAGCTAAAGCAAAAGCTAAAGATGTTGCTACCGATTTTGAAGCATTATTCAAGAAGAGTTATCCGGTTCTACAAAAGTAAGAAAAGGCTATGCTCTTATTGTTAAAACTGCTGCTACTGTTGAAAAGCTTCCAAACAAGATTTCTATGCTTCAAGATGAAAATGTTCTTTATCGTGATAAGAATGAAGTTTTGACTAAAGATGTTGAGATTTACAAGAAGAAAAGATAAAGTGTTCTTGAAGAATTGTTTGTTGAATGTCACATTCGTAAAGTGCAAACATATGAATATGATGAGCTAAATGTCAAGTTTATCAAGTCAAAAAAGGAGGTGTTTGATGCTCAACAGAAAATTAATGAGTTACAATTGGAAATTTTGGAGTTAAAAAGGCATGTAAAGAATTGCAATTTGTCACCGACATTGCTAAATTTCTTATACAAGCAGGATAAAAGTGAGGAGAATGCTAAGAAAGACGATATTCACATGGTTCCTCAACCAGTGGATTTACTTGAAGTTACTTCTGCTCAAATTGATCCAAAAGATGAATTGCATGATTATTCCAAGTTTGCCCACCCAAGAAGAACAAGTCTAAGTCTAAGAAGAAAGAAAACTCTTTGGGTGAAGCTCCAAAATTTGTGTCAAAGTCTGTTTTGTTGGAAAATGAAAATGTGTTTGATAAGGTTGCTTCGAGCTCTTCATCTGCAACCGAAGAAGACAGAGTTTTGATTGAACAGAACAAGCTGAAGGATATTAAAGCCAAATTTACTAGCAAAGCTAAGGCACGAGAAGTTTATGGTTCTTCTTCAAGTTATTCAATAATCAAGGATCCAAACATAAAGGTTTGGGTTATGAAGTCAAGGATGTTTTGCATTGAACACAGTTGACTATATCATGGTTACAATCTTTATGTGATTAAAATCACAAAATGTGATAAGCAAAAATATATCTAGGTATGTCTAATAGTATGGGGTACACTGGTCAATGCAAAACAAATCAATACATTAACATATCCAGATGTTATGAGTATGATTGTGCCAGAGTTTAAAGTTAGAAAAATTATATCTGCAATCGGCATGGCTTATGAGCTTCAATAATCGAAATTGAAGTGTGGTTCAGCATGTTTTGTCCAATATGATCCCAAGTCGTGATCTTTCTCGCAAAAATAAAAAATAGTGTCTGTTTTTGTAATGCATTTACTTTTCTTATCAGAAAATACCAAAAAGATTTTAGGTGTGTTTTGATATAAAGTTTCTAAAGGCCAAAAAGATTTTGTTTCTGATTTATTTTCGATTGATCAACACGGAATACGAAATCATTTTCAAAATCATGATATCTTGGAGTCTCGAAGAGACTTTTTGCGCCAAGATTATTTATGTTGGCAGGTTTCCATGTGGGAAAAGATTTTTACAACTTCAAGTCTTCTGAAGCTGTTGATAAAGAGTTTACACACACTGCAATGTCAAGTATTCGAGATCAGATTCTTCGTCAAGTTAAGGAAGAGTTTGATTGAAGATACAAGCTTATGTGGGATTTGATACTGCACATGTCGAGGGGGAGTTTGTTGATGCATAATTCTAGGTCGTCATGTGAAGTATCAGCTACAAGACAAGAGACACAAGTATGTTGTGATCCGAACTCTAGGCGAACTCCTAGTTCGGACCACACGAACCTGGTCCGAACTGGAGGTTTTGAAAAAACCCTTGGACAACCAACCGTGCCTTGTTGCGAACAATAACACCTCTATTATCTCTTTTACATTTAAATACCCAACAGGTAGCACACGACTCTTTTATACCTTTGGGTCTGTCAACAAGATGCCACACGCCAAGTTTGCATTGCATCTACCCATGAACCCTATTTGAGTGCTTAATCTACATTTGTAGGTTCGATTTATGATAGAAAAAATGAGTGAAACACTTCAAATACCCAATTCCCGAATAGCTAGAAGAGCACTACTTTCCACTCAACGTCTCGTTCTCACTCATACTTCCAAATCACCTATTATATTTTCTTGAGGATGATAGGTGTTGATTCGGAGCGTCAGATGAACTGGAACCTCAATATTCACATTTAAGTTATGGATATTATCATCCTCCACCACAATGTTATCAATTGAACTTGTACTTGATTGTGGGACAGGAACATCAATCGGTTCTGATTGAGCTTCATGAAATTCATGCTCATCATCCGAAGACGTATCATAGATACCTTTATTTGTGGTTTCGGTCAACGTATCTACGTCAGGCACAGTCAGAGTTATCAGAGATGGAGTATGCATAACCGTAGAATCACCTTGTAAATCAATATAAATTGACGCAAATTGCTCATCGGTTAATCCTTCTTTTGAGTCACAGGAATCAGATAAGCCCTTGTAATCGAACATCTAATTTGGACCCACTCCATTTGGTGGTAATGTATGTTATTGACAATCAACGTGTAACTACTCCTCCACTACACCAGTCACCAAATTAAACACTCGCTTTTTCGGTGTGGAATATCCGACAATGAAGCCTTCGGAAACTTTCTCATCGAACTTCCCAGCTGACTGTAGTATCGTGCAGGGAGATCCAAACGGTTTAAAATATGTCAGATTTGGCTTTTGGTTCTTAAGTAACTCATAACATGTTTTCGCAAGTCGCTTAACCTTTAGAGCCCTATTTAGAACATAACAAGCTGTGTTCAAAATATTTATCATCGAACGTCCCAGCTGACTGTAGTATTGTGCAGGGAGATCCAAACGGTTCAAAATATTTCAGATTTGGCTTTTGGTTGTTTAGTAACTCATAACATGTTTTCGCAAGTCACTTAACCTTCAAAGCCCTATTTAGAACACAACAATCTGTGCTAACCGCCTCTGTCCAGAAAATGACTGGAAGTTTTGAGTCAGCTAACATGGTTCTAGCCGTTTCAATAATCGTTCGATTCTTTCTCTCCACGACACCCTTCTGTTGGGGTGTATAGGGGGCACTGAACTCGTTTACAATACCCTTTTCCAAACAAAATGTCCCAATAGTCACGTTTTTAAACTCTGTTGCATTATCGCTGTGAATATGCCGTAGTTTCAACTTATAAAATGACTCCAAAGTAGTAATTAAGTCGATAAGTACTGCTGCTGGCTCATCTTTCGTGACCAGAAAATTTACCCATGAAAATCTTGAATATTCATCTGACACGACCAAACAATACCAATGCCTAGAAACACTTTGTTTTTGACGGGACCGAAGACAACCATGTAAAGAAATTCTAATGGGACGGTAATTAAATGATACTTCTTCAACGGGTTTGATTTTCCTTTCTGCTTCCCTTTCTTGCAACTCACACAGACATCATTAAAGATAAATTGATTCTTCGGGACTCCTTCAACAAGATCCTTCTTAACCAATTCGTTCATTTTTCTATAGTTGATGTGACTCATGCGACGATGCCAGAGAATTGAATCTCTCTCAGAAGATTTTGAGACAAAACATTGAACAGCCACGTTTGCTTTTGCCGAATTTATATCAAAAACATAAAAATTGGACAATCTTGGAGCTCTCATTACTATCCATTCTTCTGGAATCACAAAACCAAGTTTCAGAATAAGACACTCATTCCCAGTGAAAGCTGTCGTGTAATGCGTATCACATATTTGGAAAACGCTGAGAAGAGTGAACTCTAACTCTTTCACATACTCAACGTGATCGAATGATATCTCGCCATTTAACAATTTACCGAGTCTGGTGATTTCCCCGCCTTTATTTCCTGCAAAAGTAACACTCCCCCCCCCCATTGAATGGTTTCACTTCTTCTAGTAAGGAGATGTCACCCGACATGTGTCGGGACTCTCCACTGTCGGCTACCCATAAGTTGTTAACGGACCATCGTGGAACACCCTGCACAAAGCAAGATATTAGTTAGATTTGGAGGGACCCAAGCTTGGAGGTTTGGGTCGTCCTGTATCCTCCACAAAATCAACACCTGCTGTGGATGAACCCTTTGGTTTCCATGATTATTTCTGCAAATTCAATGATGATGTATCTGAATTCTTTAAAATTGATTATATTCTTTCATCATTACCATCTAGTTTCTTATCTGATTTAACAATTTTAGACTTAGAAGTTGATGAAA
>JBCNJP010000385.1:0-31679 GCA_039602395.1 Deinandra increscens subsp. villosa
TTGGCGATCTCAAGCTTGTTCTTGGCGATCTCGTCAATCTGATGACATCATTTTCACTAACTTCAATAACATTCTCTTGATTTCAGTGCTATGACTGTCACACCCCCAATTTCCACTAACGGAGTATAACCGTGTGGGGTGTGATCCAGACCAGGATCCAAGTCTTTAGTTACAACTAAGCCATAGTTAAAGGGGTAAACCAGTCATGTATTTCATTTAATAAATCAGAGTTTACATATCACAAAATCAGCGGAAGCATTAAAAGTTTACAAGGTTGTTGTTTAGTAAAAATGATTACTAAAGTATCTGAAATACAATTTTCAAAAGGGTTTTACAAAAGGTAAGTATTGCCAACGCCCGTGCCATCCATGATCCTCCAAGCAACCTGAAAAGCATTCAACAATCAAGTGTCAGCCAAGGCTGGTGAGTTCACTAAAGCAGTCTACACGTCACATGTAGACCCAATGTATGAATAAAGAAAGGTAAAACACAATCATTAATCATAAGACCAGTAAAATTCCATATCGTAGGTAGATAGCCTATAGTTATGTCCACCTGAATTGTTCGTAACCGAAGCTAACAACGTTTTGATAGGGGGTACCTATGAATCTTGCCTTCCCGTGTCTATCCGAATCACGGTGGTTAGGCTAACATTGATCTCAGTCCGACCGCCAGTCGGGAGGGTGCATCCCGTGCCCCGCTGAGCAGGGGTGTCAATCCCTAGTAGTACTACTCAATATTACCTCGCTACTATATATTAACGGCTCGAATGTAAGGACTTTTAATAAAAGCAATTCAGTGCAACAATGATATTTTGTAGGAAAGTTACTCAAGTAAAGAAATACCTTTACCGTTGGGTTGCCATCCTTTACTGGATGCAACTATCTGTGCGTTATCATCCTAAAACCGGATATAACAATAATATTAAGTGAACTCACCTTAGGGTGCACTAGTACTTAACACTTGGTTCAACAGGTTGGTCAAATCAACCTATTCGGATAAATATGGTCTAATAAAATTAGAAGGTGTCGCTAGGACGAAATTAGCACATAAGCACCTAAACATGTTTCATGCAACCATACCAGTCGCTTGCTTAATGCACATACAAGTCCCAAATTGGGAGAAAATCAAGAAATTGCAATTTAAGTCAAAGTTGACCCAGAAAGTCAAACCTCAAGCACTTAACTAGTGGCATAGCTAAAATCCACAATACTTGGAATTAGATCCTTAAATTTTACAGGCATATACTACATATCATTTAGGACTTGTTGCAAAAAGAATCAACCCAAAAGGTTAAGAAATGAGGAAGTTATGCGCATACGAAGTTGGCTAAAAATCACATTTGTCAAACATTAACACACCATTTGGTGACATAGCTAAATTGCTCATTTCTTGGAGTTAACTCCTAAAATTTTGCAGGAACTAACTAATCAATATTTAGGGAATGTTGCAAAAAGAATCAACTCAATCGGATAAGTATTGAGAAAGTTATGCGTGTCGGAAGTTGGAATTTTAGCTTTTTTGCAAAATAGTCAAAGTAGGTTTAAAATTTGCATAACTCATTCAAAACTTAAAGTTTAGGTACCAAACCTTCCAGATTTTACTTTTACTATATAAAGCTCATTTTCGTTTAACAAACCCCTCATTAAAACAAGGTTATCATGCCCGACCAAAATGTAAAGTATACTTTTCACAGAAAAATACAGCATTGCGCACCTAACTTTCAGCAGTGTTTCGGGTGACCAAACGGAGGTTTTAGAATGCGTGCTAGTAGCCCAATCGAAGCTAAGACATAATACTTTACTAGGGAAAAAGAATCAACTGATTTCGATAAAAATTGAGCAAGTTATGACCTCTGCAATATGGCCTAAAAATCTGGCCGAATCTGTCCAATTTTTATAGTTTGCAAAAATTTCGGTTTTCAAACTTTGAGCAACAATTTGGTCATCCAACACCTACTAACACAATTATAACCATTTCAACATGTAATTTCTGTAGTGAACAAGGTCATACCAATAACATAGCAAAATTTGAACATAAGGATAGCATTATAAGCACATATTCTTCCATTTCAAGTACCTATATACCCAAATTCTTCAAGAACACATCTGATCATCTAACCACATGAAAATCACAGCCATGATAGCATCTCAAATCTGTCCAAACTCATAAACTTACTTGCCTTAACATAAAACATGATTCAAGAGTGATTTCACACACCAAATAACACATAAACACAAGATTACTACATGCTTTCAACCAATTTCAAGGAAAGTGATTTCTAGGGCTTACAACTAGAAAGAGATGGCAGATTTTTGGAGAAGGAAGTGAAACCAAGGCTTTCCCCTAACTTCTTGATGCTTGAGGAAGCTTAAAAACCCTTGAATCTTGCTTGAACTTGAAGAAATTGAAGAAATTTGAAGGTATGTGTGTGGGAGTGTTTGAACCGTGAGTTGAGAGAGAGATGGGGAGAATGATCGTGAAAGGGGGGAGGGGAGGGAGTTTAGGGCTGCATTTTTAAGTTTGGAGAATTACATAAATGACCCCTCAAGTCCCAAAGTAGTGTAAATGCTCCAAAACAAGTAATAAGTGAGGTTTAAACCCAAAACTTAGAAATTAAAATACTAGAAATATTTCCAAGTGTTTAAAATTTTATTTAACATGAAATATTAGTCGGGAAAAGTCTCGTTACCGTGTACGCACATAAAACTTAAATCGCTTACGTAACCCGTTTTCTTACAAAGTGCAATTTTTCAAGAAACACAAAAAGTCATGAATTAAATTACTAATTTAATTAGTAATATTTTTTTATATAAACGTTTAAGTAACGGGTTACGGGTTTGCTAACAGAGCTAACGGAATAGTTAATGGTGTTTGCTAACGGAGCTAACGGAATAGTTAACGGTGTTAGCTAACGGAACTAACGGAATTTGGCAGTTGTCACATCATCCCCAAGTTGAAAGAATTTTCGTCCCGAAAATTGCCTAGTGCTCGAGGTGTTCAGGCCAATTCGATGGTATGAAGGGGAATGAAAATACGAAAATTTCCGGTTGTCACATCATCCCCAAGTTGAAAGGAAATTTCGTCCCGAAATTTGAGTTAGTGTTAGCAGTTACAAGGTTCGGCGCTGACCGTATCGTTATGAGAGAATCCAAGTTCTCTATTCTAAAAGGGGGGGGGGGGTGATGGACGGTATATGTTTATAAACATAAAAAAAACATTTCGTATGAGCGCATAGAGGGTGATTGTCTATAATAAGCGTTTCCATGAGTGAGTCGAATCGTGTTGCGTGGTTAGGTTTAACGAGTATCATGACAACACAAGTGTCCGAAATCGAAATATTTAATGTTACGAAGTGACTATACGTCTGAGTAATCCCTCAGCTATAGACTCCGATGCCATGATTACTGGCGTTTCGTTTCTCATTTGCAGTCTTTGCATTCACCGATAACCTGGGTGAACCAAAGGCAACAGAAAGTATTATGTCAACTGAAACGGTAGAGGCATGAAGTGCTGCATAGAGTTCGAATGTTGACGTATCTGGAGGGTGGGTATGCACCCTTGAACTTTAGCTACTGATCGGGTAATTCATACAGTTTTGCAAAAAGGATATAGGCAGATGACGCTATAAGGCGTCATAGTACCAATGGTATGCTGAATAGATGTAGTAATCTCCTAAAGATTCGCTAGGCTCCACCAAGTCAATGACTAGTTTTAAATTTAGACGTACGTGATGTCAATAAGTAACGGAAGGTCAGAAATGTAATAACTGAAGGACCAACTGAAATATTTCACCAGTTTCTACTATGAACCAAAACAACAAACGCCCATAGGAGTCTTAAAAGAAGTAACATGGGCGTTCAGAGAGAACATGTGGTTTGTCATTTGTAATGTAAAACTTGAGTTATTAAAACGTTGTTGTTCATCTGGGTCGAAATCTATATTTGACCTTTAATGGTTCCTCTTAATTGAGATGGTTGGGAAAAATAAGTCTTTATTTGACTAAACTGTGTATGTCCCTTCTAGTGAAAAATATTTATATAAGGGACATGCAAAATCATAAAGGGAGTAATATTAATTTGTTTTACTATGGGGATAGTCTCATTAGATGAAGTTCTCAAAATAAGCTTTTTGTGCACAATTCTGAAGTAAATTCGCAATTCTGTACTGGTCTCACCTTCCACATGCCGCTAGTGCTTATGTATAGGGTGTACTGCAGCTAACCCACCACACTACCAGCACATTGAGGGTGCACCAGTTTCCTTGCCATTTCTGGCTATTTGACAATTCTTGTTAGATAATATACTTGAAAATAGGGTATCTTATGTTTTTCCCCAATGCCTTTGAGTTGAATGAGAGAGGAAGATTTTAAACCATGCAATCATGTGAAAATTTTGAATTTTTGTGACGCCCACTCCCAGACTTGGCACCAGGAGGGGTCACTCATCGGATTTACTCATGAACACGTGGCACAACAGAGATAAGCAGCGGAAAATTTAAAACTTTTATTTATAATAAAGCCAAGTACGTAAAGTAACTGAGATAATTTACAAACTATTTATATAGCGACTAACTATATCTCATCTTTATTTATCTACAACTAGCCAGCACGCTCATCAGCTTCCTCTATAGCTTGCCCGATCATTCTCTTATCACGAGGGCTCCGCCCTTGCTTCCAGACGTCTCACCTAAACCTGACATACATATGGTTTTGGGAAAAGGTCAGCTTACGCTGGTGAGTTCTACATTTTAAAAACATTACCTCGTTCGTGAGGTTTAAAACCTTTGAACCTGCAAAATCCCTTTTTTACAACATTTATCAAGTATAACACATAACAAGTCATACATAACATAACATCATAACCATACACGTTTCTCTAGAAAACATCTACCTCCATAACCTTTAACCCCTATGACCTGAATTCCATACACCTCTATACCTTCTGGTCTCGAATACTGCTCAGGTGACTTTATCGGAAGCCCCCAACCTCAGTACCGACAACCGTTTCATTTCTTCTATACCTTCCCGGTCTCGAAGACTGCTCAGGTGACTTCATCTGGAAGCCCCCAACCATTCAGCAACGACAACCGTCCTACTATACCTTCCCGGTCTCGAAAGCTGCTCAGGTAACTTCATCTGGAAGCCCCCAACCATTCAGCAACGACAACCGTTCACGTAACCTTGATCCTCTTTAGACGTTCCATTCTATCGAACATCTCCTTAACCACCACAGTACTACTACCCGCCCCTAGTTAGATATCCAGGTGACTCACGTGTGTTAATAAACATGATAATGTACTCATATACTGCAACAACTGAACATCCCCCAATTTACCTAGGTGTATGTATACAGGATGTACCAGCGGCGTATCCTCCACACTTTCGATATACCAGGTAACTATACTACTATGCTTGTATACAGGATGTACCAGCGGCGTATCCACCACATAATAATATAGCAAATGCATCACCTGTTCTCATATAATCATACATTCTCACTTGTACGTTTATTAACAAACCCTTATCATTTGGATACCTAGTTTCAAAGCGAATAAAGCACATAACCTTAATAATCATTTCGTATGCATTATTCTATCATAATCATTTCATATACATTACTAACACGTATAACCATTCATTAGCATCTTCATAACATAACACGTATCATTTCAACAGTTCATCAATTCATCAATTAAGATAATCAAACTTTCAGATAAAAGCATTTCAAATACTTTTTAAGTAAACAATTGAACATTGTATGTATATCAGCCCGAAAACATTAAAGCGTTTAAAACATTTAAAAGTGGGCTCGCAGAACTCACCTTATCTCTTTACTCGTTAAACTCGGACAGAACCTCCGACAGAATCCTTCGGTTAACCTAATTCGCGTATCGTATGGCATTAACGCAAGGTTTAACATTATAAACATATCCTATGTTTATTTATCTCTTACATTATCTTAATAATATCTAATTATTAAGGTTAACTTCTTTTAAGGTCAAAATGACCAAAATACCCCTATAGGTATATTATCTTCTTTTTATTGATAATTATGAAGACGCGCATTCCTATAAGTAGACACTCACTCCGGGATCGCCCAGTGTTGGGATGCCATTGCCCAGATGGGATGGCGACACCCCCGCTATTGCCAGAAACCCCAGTGTACAGGTGTCTACCCTTCCGGTCCGCACGAACTTCTAAATATCCGATTAACTCGGTATCTTATATACTTTATCATTTATCCATTTTAACCTCATATATACTTATTATATATATAAACATAGTTCCATACCAAAATTCAAGTACCCATACCCTCCGGATTATTTTATATTAAATAATCATAATTCAAAACCCTAATTTCATATATTTCTCGTTTCTATTATCAAAACTCATTTTCTTTTCAAAACCAACTTAGGGTATCATCCATTATAACATTTTATAATATACTTTAAAATAGCAAAGCTTAATTCAAAACCGTTTGCTCAATTTGGGCAGAGTAACGTTATGAAAACCCTAATTTTGACCCGTTAACAAAACCATTCACCAAACCTTTTCCAATTGTGAAATAAACTTAGGGCTTTCTTAAAACACATTAAATTAGGATTACCTACAAAAATTCAGAGCCTAACTCCCACCCGATCATCCGATTTTAGCAAAACAAGCTCAAGAACCCTAATTTTTATACATTTTTAGAAATCATACTTAGAAATTGAATTTGCAAAAACTGAGATAGGTTATTGTTAATCATACCTAATAAGGGTTGACTGCTGAATTTCGCCTTCTAACTCCTCACCGTTTGCTCTAATTTCTCCGACGAAGTTGCTGGTTCGAAATGAGGGTTTTTGGGTTGTTTTTGAGTGAATTCGCAGGTTGTTTGATGGAATTGAACCTCCTATTTATACATACAAGGTCGTCCTAAGGTACTAACACGTATGGGGGTGACTCACGCTCGAAATCTGACGCGTATGGAGCTCAAACTTGGCCTCCAAGTTGACAAACGTGGCTTAAAAACGAACCTGGGATTTTTCTGCTGCAAACGAAGGCTAGGCGTATCGCGCCGGGCTTGGTGGTGGCCTAGGCGATACGCGACGAAGTGGTTTTCCGGCCAGCTTTTGGATTTTTACAATATTAGCCCTTGTACTTTGGTTTAATGCAACTTTAGCCCCCCGAACTTCTAACCTTTTATCATTTTATGTACCAAAACATTAAGGGACATATTTATAACATTTTATAAGGTTTCTAAGGCTCGGGATTCGTACGATAACATATATATACATTTATATATATTTTCTATATTAATTGCTAAATTACGCTTTAGCCCCTCAAACTTTACAATACTTATCATTTCACCTTATAAATCATATTAGGATATATTTTTACTATATTCTAAGGCTCGGGATACTTATAATAATCATAGATACGTATAATATCCGTATACGTTTGTAATTTTACAATAATTACACTTTTAGTCCTTTTACTTTCCCGTTAACTATTAACACACGTATTCATACGTATATATCCATCAATTCACACATGTATCATTATGTTATTCATATAAACACATATTCATCTCATACTTTACTTTCGTTAGCATTTAACACATCCGTTTATGCACATTTCATCATATAGGCCATTAAACACGTATTTCTAGCACATGCAACTTATCTAAAGCATAGTCTTACCACATTTATCAATTAAGCTCACGTATTTATAATATAAACACGTATTTACTATGCATATAATGTATCTGTGAAAATTGGGGTGTTACAACTCTACCCCCCTTAAACAGGGTTTCGTCCTCGAAACCTGTTCCATTCCCATCTTAAACATTCATTTCCAACTTTGCCATTCGTCCGCATAACATAACCATTCATAACTCATTTCATAACTCGGTAACATTTACTTTCACGTTTATGCATTTATCCTAAGGAAAACGTAACCCTAAGCTGTCTACGGTAGCTTGTTTACGGGATCCTTGATAATGCTTTCACATTTTCGGCTTACCGTTCGTTAAAGAACTTAACTTCCTAGAACATAAGTTCTAATGGTTCTAATTTCTAAGCATACTGCAGCAAGCAATGGCACACATAACGTACTAAAGCAAACGAATAACGATTGTCTATGATTTATAACTACTCGGATTACCTGACGAGGTCTGGGGATCTCCTTCTATCATCTCCAACATACCATATGCCCTCGCAGGGGCCGTTCTCGGACCCGTGAGCATTCCCTGGGATGGCTCGAAGTGGTTTAGGGTTCAATACTAACTTAGGACAGTTCATCCTAAGGTGTCCCGCTTCTCCGCATTCGTAACACTTCTTACGCTCCGGGCAATTTCCCGAGAAGTGACCTTCCTTACCGCACGTATAACACGTAGATGTTCCCGACCTGCATTCTCCAAAATGATTCTTCTTGCATTTGTGGCACCTCGGCTTGTCGTCTTTCGAATTATTCTTCAACTTCTTCTGGTGACTCCCGTTGTCCTTCCTTGAAATTGCTTCTGACTCCGACTCCTTCCTCTTTGCTCCTTCCGGTCTGCCGTTTGCGCCGAACATCTCGCTGTAGAGATTGGAACTCAAATTCACTGTCGCCTTGAATGTCTTTGGTTCAGTCGCTTTGATCAACACCCTAACTCTACTCGGAAATCCTTGAACGTAACGTTTCACCCTTTCAGCTTCGGGAGTAACTAAGGTAGGTAGCAGTCTCGCCATCGCGTTGAACTTTGAAGTGTATTCCCGGTGCGTCATGTTCCCAGCTTCCAATGTCAGAAAACTCCTCTCCAGTTGCTCCAGCTCACCTTTAGGGCAGAAATCTTCTAAGACTAACCTCTTCAGATCGTTCCACTTCATTGCAGCAATGACTCCGTCTTCTTCAGTCTGTTTGATCATCCCCCACCAGTGCAACGCTTCTGAGACAAACGAGTGGGCAGCATACTTCACGGCTTGGTTCTCACTACACTCACTAATCTCTATGACCGCTTCCATCTCATGAATCCACTGGAACGTAGCTAACGCATCTTGATTGCCGTCGAACAAAGGAGGTCTACAACCACTAAACGACTTAAACGAACATCCTACTCTAGGTTGTGCAGCTCCGGCACCTCTTCCTGCAGCTCCACCAGCTCCACGGGCTCCACTAGCACCAACTCTCGCAGCTCCTTGAAGTTGAACTAATAAACCAGGTAGTGTCGTCTGCATTAAGCGTGTCATCTCTGCCACCATAGCCGCTCTCTGCTCGTTAGTGAATGCATTAGCTCCGGCGTTATTCTCGGGTTCCGCACTCGCACGATCGCCACTCGTAGCCATCTTCCAGATCCTAATTAAGATGGATGACATTTCAGAACTTGCGTGACATAAAGTCTCTAAATTTTGAATTCATGATAAGTATATAAGTGCAGGATCCGATACAATTATATATTTACGATGCGTTCAAAACCCAGTTACTTCTAGCACACAATTCCCTAATGTCCACATCTCGCCTCTCTATCTTCATCCGCAACTCAAACCGATTCCTAGATTATATTTCTAAACGTTCTTCTTCTCCTTGCACTTGGCAACACAACGGTTAGTACTTATGGTCTATTTACATGGAAAATGCCAAATTGCAGTAGCTAATTGCAATCGTGTATTTTCCATATACGCATACCGCAAGTCCCACCTATTATGTTCCTTATGCATATTCGTCCTTACGGGCACAAGCTATCCTGGCTGGCATCTACATTCTTATCTCAACTTACTCTACCTGGAGTCCTAGTTTAAGTTTAGATACCGCGCTTGTACCTAAATCTCTTAAACCAAGGCTCTGATACCAACTTGTGACGCCCACTCCCAGACTTGGCACCAGGAGGGGTCACTCATCGGATTTACTCATGAACACGTGGCACAACAGAGATAAGCAGCGGAAAATTTAAAACTTTTATTTATAATAAAGCCAAGTACGTAAAGTAACTGAGATAATTTACAATCTATCTATATAGCGACTAACTATATCTCATCTTTATTTATCTACAACTAGCCAGCACGCTCATCAGCTTCCTCTATAGCTTGCCCGATCATTCTCTTATCACGAGGGCTCCGCCCTTGCTTCCAGACGTCTCGCCTAAACCTGACATACATATGGTTTTGGGAAAAGGTCAGCTTACGCTGGTGAGTTCTACATTTTAAAAACATTACCTCGTTCGTGAGGTTTAAAACCTTTGAACCTGCAAAATCCCTTTTTACAACATTTATCAAGTATAACACATAACAAGTCATACATAACATAACATCATAACCATACACGTTTCTCTAGAAAACATCTACCTCCATAACCTTTAACTCCTATGACCTGAATTCCATACACCTCTATACCTTCTGGTCTCGAATACTGCTCAGGTGACTTTATCGGAAGCCCCCAACCTCAGTACCGACAACCGTTTCATTTCTTCTATACCTTCCCGGTCTCGAAGACTGCTCAGGTGACTTCATCTGGAAGCCCCCAACCATTCAGCAACGACAACCGTTCTACTATTCCGTTCTTCCGGTCTCGAAGACTGCTCAGGTAACTTCATCTGGAAGCCCCCAACCATTCAGCAACGACAACCGTTCACGTAACCTTGATCCTCTTTAGACGTTCCATTCTATCGAACATCTCCTTAACCACCACAGTACTACTACCCGCCCCTAGTTAGATATCCAGGTGACTCACGTGTGCTAATAAACATGATAATGTACTCATATACTGCAACAAGCTGAACATCCCCCAATTTACCTAGGTGTATGTATACAGGATGTACCAGCGGCGTATCCTCCACACTTTCGATATACCGGGTAACTATACTACCATGCTTGTATACAGGATGTACCAGCGGCGTATCCACCACATAATAATATAGCAAATGCATCACCTGTTCTCATATAATCATACATTCTCACTTGTACGTTTATTAACAAACCCTTATCATTTGGATACCTAGTTTCAAAGCAAATATAGCACATAACCCTAATAATCATTTCATATGCATTATTCTATCATAATCATTTCATATACATTACTAACACGTATAACCATTCATTAGCATCTTCATAACATAACACGTATCATTTCAACAGTTCATCAATTCATCAATTAAGATAATCAAACTTTCAGATAAAAGCATTTCAAATACTTTTTAAGTAAACAGTTGAACATTGTATGTATATCAGCCCGAAAACATTAAAGCGTTTAAAACATTTAAAAGTGGGCTCGCAGAACTCACCTTATCTCTTTACTCGTTAAACTCGGACAGAACCTCCGACAGAATCCTTCGGTTAACCTAATTCGCGTATCGTATGGCATTAACGCAAGGTTTAACATTATAAACATATCCTATGTTTATTTATCTCTTACATTATCTTAATAATATCTAATTATTAAGGTTAACTTCTTTTAAGGTCAAAATGACCAAAATACCCCTATAGGTATATTATCTTCTTTTTATTGATAATTATGAAGACGCGCATTCCTATAAGTAGACACTCACTCCGGGATCGCCCAGTGTTGGGATGCCATTGCCCAGATGGGATGGCGACACCCCCGCTATTGCCAGAAACCCCAGTGTACAGGTGTCTACCCTTCCGGTCCGCACGAACTTCTAAATATCCGATTAACTCGGTATCTTATATACTTTATCATTTATCCATTTTAACCTCATATATACTTATTATATATATAAACATAGTTCCATACCAAAATTCAAGTACCCATACCCTCCGGATTATTTTATATTAAATAATCATAATTCAAAACCCTAATTTCATATATTTCTCGTTTCTTTATCAAAACTCATTTTCTTTTCAAAACCAACTTAGGGTATCATCCATTATAACATTTTATAATATACTTTAAAATAGCAAAGCTTAATTCAAAACCGTTTGCTCAATTTGGGCAGAGTAACGTTATGAAAACCCTAATTTTGACCCGTTAACAAAACCATTCACCAAACCTTTTCCAATTGTGAAATAAACTTAGGGCTTTCTTAAAACACATTAAATTAGGATTACCTACAAAAATTCAGAGCCTAACTCCCACCCGATCATCCGATTTTAGCAAAACAAGCTCAAGAACCCTAATTTTTATACATTTTTAGAAATCATACTTAGAAATTGAATTTGCAAAAACTGAGATAGGTTATTGTTAATCATACCTAATAAGGGTTGACTGCTGAATTTCGCCTTCTAACTCCTCACCGTTTGCTCTAATTTCTCCGACGAAGTTGCTGGTTCGAAATGAGGGTTTTTGGGTTGTTTTTGAGTGAATTCGCAGGTTGTTTGATGGAATTGAACCTCCTATTTATACATACAAGGTCGTCCTAAGGTACTAACACGTATGGGGGTGACTCACGCTCGAAATCTGACGCGTATGGAGCTCAAACTTGGCCTCCAAGTTGACAAACGTGGCTTAAAAACGAACCTGGGATTTTTCTGCTGCAAACGAAGGCTAGGCGTATCGCGCCGGGCTTGGTGGTGGCCTAGGCGATACGCGACGAAGTGGTTTTCCGGCCAGCTTTTGGATTTTTACAATATTAGCCCTTGTACTTTGGTTTAATGCAACTTTAGCCCCCCGAACTTCTAACCTTTTATCATTTTATGTACCAAAACATTAAGGGACATATTTATAACATTTTATAAGGTTTCTAAGGCTCGGGATTCGTACGATAACATATATATACATTTATATATATTTTCTATATTAATTGCTAAATTACGCTTTAGCCCCTCAAACTTTACAATACTTATCATTTCACCTTATAAATCATATTAGGATATATTTTTACTATATTCTAAGGCTCGGGATACTTATAATAATCATAGATACGTATAATATCCGTATACGTTTGTAATTTTACAATAATTACACTTTTAGTCCTTTTACTTTCCCGTTAACTATTAACACACGTATTCATACGTATATATCCATCAATTCACACATGTATCATTATGTTATTCATATAAACACATATTCATCTCATACTTTACTTTCGTTAGCATTTAACACATCCGTTTATGCACATTTCATCATATAGGCCATTAAACACGTATTTCTAGCACATGCAACTTATCTAAAGCATAGTCTTACCACATTTATCAATTAAGCTCACGTATTTATAATATAAACACGTATTTACTATGCATATAATGTATCTGTGAAAATTGGGGTGTTACAACTCTACCCCCCTTAAACAGGGTTTCGTCCTCGAAACCTGTTCCATTCCCATCTTAAACATTCATTTCCAACTTTGCCATTCATCCGCATAACATAACCATTCATAACTCATTTCATAACTCGGTAACATTTACTTTCACGTTTATGCATTTATCCTAAGGAAAACGTAACCCTAAGCTGTCTACGGTAGCTTGTTTACGGGATCCTTGATAATGCTTTCACATTTTCGGCTTACCGTTCGTTAAAGAACTTAACTTCCTAGAACATAAGTTCTAATGGTTCTAATTTCTAAGCATACTGCAGCAAGCAATGGCACACATAACGTACTAAAGCAAACGAATAACGATTATCTATGATTTATAACTACTCGGATTACCTGACGAGGTCTGAGGATCTCCTTCTATCATCTCCAACATACCATATGCCCTCGCAGGAGCCGTTCTCGGACCCGTAGACATTCCCTGGGATGGCTCGAAGTGGTTTAGGGTTCAATACTAACTTAGGACAGTTCATCCTAAGGTGTCCCGCTTCTCCGCATTCGTAACACTTCTTACGCTCCGGGCAATTTCCCGAGAAGTGACCTTCCTTACCGCATGTATAACACGTAGATGTTCCCGACCTGCATTCTCCAAAATGATTCTTCTTGCATTTGTGGCACCTCGGCTTGTCGTCTTTCGAATTATTCTTCAACTTCTTGTGGTGACTCCCGTTGTCCTTCCTTGAAATTGCTTCTGACTCCGATTCCTTCCTCTTTGCTCCTTCTGGTCTACCGTTTGCACCGAACATCTCGCTGTAGAGATTGGAACTCAAATTCACTGTCGCCTTGAATGTCTTTGGTTCAGTCGCTTTGATCAACACCCTAACTCTACTCGGAAATCCTTGAACGTAACGTTTCACCCTTTCAGCTTCGGGAGTGACTAAGGTAGGTAGCAGTCTCGCCATCGCGTTGAACTTTGAAGTGTATTCCCGGTGCGTCATGTTCCCAGCTTCCAACGTCAGAAAACTCCTCTCCAGTTGCTCCAGCTCACCTTTAGGGCAGAAATCTTCTAAGACTAACCTCTTCAGATCGTTCCACTTCATTGCAGCAATGACTCCGTCTTCTTCAGTCTGTTTGATCATCCCCCACCAGTGCAACGCTTCTGAGACAAACGAGTGGGCAGCATACTTCACGGCTTGGTTCTCACTACACTCACTAATCTCTATGACCGCTTCCATCTCATGAATCCACTGGAACGTAGCTAACGCATCTTGATTGCCGTCGAACAAAGGAGGTCTACAACCACTAAACGACTTAAACGAACATCCTACTCTAGGTTGTGCAGCTCCGGCACCTCTTCCTGCAGCTCCACCAGCTCCACGGGCTCCACTAGCACCAACTCTCGCAGCTCCTTGAAGTTGAACTAATAAACCAGGTAGTGTCGTCTGCATTAAGCGTGTCATCTCTGCCACCATAGCCGCTCTCTGCTCGTTAGTGAATGCATTAGCTCCGGCGTTATTCTCGGGTTCCGCACTCGCACGATCGCCACTCGTAGACATCTTCCAGATCCTAATTAAGATGGATGACATTTCAGAACTTGTGTGACATAAAGTCTCTAAATTTTGAATTCATGATAAGTATATAAGTGCAGGATCCGATACAATTATATATTTACGATGCGTTCAAAACCCAGTTACTTCTAGCACACAATTCCTTAATGTCCACATCTCGCCTCTCTATCTTCATCCGCAACTCAAACCGATTCCTAAATTATATTTCTAAACGTTCTTCTTCTCCTTGCACTTGGCAACACAACGGTTAGTACTTATGGTCTATTTACATGGAAAATACCAAATTGCAGTAGCTAATTGCAATCGTGTATTTTCCATATACGCATACCGCAAGTCCCACCTATTATGTTCCTTATGCATATTCGTCCTTACGGGCACAAGCTATCCTGGCTGGCATCTACATTCTTATCTCAACTTACTCTACCTGGAGTCCTAGTTTAAGTTTAGATACCGCGCTTGTACCTAAATCTCTTAAACCAAGGCTCTGATACCAACTTGTGACGCCCACTCCCAGACTTGGCACCAGGAGGGGTCACTCATCGGATTTACTCATGAACACGTGGCACAACAGAGATAAGCAGCGGAAAATTTAAAACTTTTATTTATAATAAAGCCAAGTACGTAAAGTAACTGAGATAATTTACAATCTATCTATATAGCGACTAACTATATCTCATCTTTATTTATCTACAACTAGCCAGCACGCTCATCAGCTTCCTCTATAGCTTGCCCGATCATTCTCTTATCACGAGGGCTCCGCCCTTGCTTCCAGACGTCTCGCCTAAACCTGACATACATATGGTTTTGGGAAAAGGTCAGCTTACGCTGGTGAGTTCTACATTTTAAAAACATTACCTCGTTCGTGAGGTTTAAAACCTTTGAACCTGCAAAATCCCTTTTTACAACATTTATCAAGTATAACACATAACAAGTCATACATAACATAACATCATAACCATACACGTTTCTCTAGAAAACATCTACCTCCATAACCTTTAACTCCTATGACCTGAATTCCATACACCTCTATACCTTCTGGTCTCGAATACTGCTCAGGTGACTTTATCGGAAGCCCCCAACCTCAGTACCGACAACCGTTTCATTTCTTCTATACCTTCCCGGTCTCGAAGACTGCTCAGGTGACTTCATCTGGAAGCCCCCAACCATTCAGCAACGACAACCGTCCTACTTCCATACCTTCCCGGTCTCGAAGACTGCTCAGGTAACTTCATCTGGAAGCCCCCAACCATTCAGCAACGACAACCGTTCACGTAACCTTGACCCTCTTTAGACGTTCCATTCTATCGAACATCTCCTTAACCACCACAGTACTACTACCCGCCCCTAGTTAGATATCCAGGTGACTCACGTGTGCTAATAAACATGATAATGTACTCATATACTGCAACAACTGAACATCCCCCAATTTACCTAGGTGTATGTATACAGGATGTACCAGCGGCGTATCCTCCACACTTTCGATATACCGGGTAACTATACTACCATGCTTGTATACAGGATGTACCAGCGGCGTATCCACCACATAATAATATAGCAAATGCATCACCTGTTCTCATATAATCATACATTCTCACTTGTACGTTTATTAACAAACCCTTATCATTTGGATACCTAGTTTCAAAGCGAATATAGCACATAACCCTAATAATCATTTCATATGCATTATTCTATCATAATCATTTCATATACATTACTAACACGTATAACCATTCATTAGCATCTTCATAACATAACACGTATCATTTCAACAGTTCATCAATTCATCAATTAAGATAATCAAACTTTCAGATAAAAGCATTTCAAATACTTTTTAAGTAAACAGTTGAACATTGTATGTATATCAGCCCGAAAACATTAAAGCGTTTAAAACATTTAAAAGTGGGCTCGCAGAACTCACCTTATCTCTTTACTCGTTAAACTCGGACAGAACCTCCGACAGAATCCTTCGGTTAACCTAATTCGCGTATCGTATGGCATTAACGCAAGGTTTAACATTATAAACATATCCTATGTTTATTTATCTCTTACATTATCTTAATAATATCTAATTATTAAGGTTAACTTCTTTTAAGGTCAAAATGACCAAAATACCCCTATAGGTATATTATCTTCTTTTTATTGATAATTATGAAGACGCGCATTCCTATAAGTAGACACTCACTCCGGGATCGCCCAGTGTTGGGATGCCATTGCCCAGATGGGATGGCGACACCCCCGCTATTGCCAGAAACCCCAGTGTACAGGTGTCTACCCTTCCGGTCCGCACGAACTTCTAAATATCCGATTAACTCGGTATCTTATATACTTTATCATTTATCCATTTTAACCTCATATATACTTATTATATATATAAACATAGTTCCATACCAAAATTCAAGTACCCATACCCTCCGGATTATTTTATATTAAATAATCATAATTCAAAACCCTAATTTCATATATTTCTCGTTTCTATTATCAAAACTCATTTTCTTTTCAAAACCAAATTAGGGTATCATCCATTATAACATTTTATAATATCCTTTAAAATAGCAAAGCTTAATTCAAAACCGTTTGCTCAATTTGGGCAGAGTAACGTTATGAAAACCCTAATTTTGACCCGTTAACAAAACCATTCACCAAACCTTTTCCAATTGTGAAATAAACTTAGGGCTTTCTTAAAACACATTAAATTAGGATTACCTACAAAAATTCAGAGCCTAACTCCCACCCGATCATCCGATTTTAGCAAAACAAGCTCAAGAACCCTAATTTTTATACATTTTTAGAAATCATACTTAGAAATTGAATTTGCAAAAACTGAGATAGGTTATTGTTAATCATACCTAATAAGGGTTGACTGCTGAATTTCGCCTTCTAACTCCTCACCGTTTGCTCTAATTTCTCCGACGAAGTTGCTGGTTCGAAATGAGGGTTTTTGGGTTGTTTTTGAGTGAATTCGCAGGTTGTTTGATGGAATTGAACCTCCTATTTATACATACAAGGTCGTCCTAAGGTACTAACACGTATGGGGGTGACTCACGCTCGAAATCTGACGCGTATGGAGCTCAAACTTGGCCTCCAAGTTGACAAACGTGGCTTAAAAACGAACCTGGGATTTTTCTGCTGCAAACGAAGGCTAGGCGTATCGCGCCGGGCTTGGTGGTGGCCTAGGCGATACGCGACGAAGTGGTTTTCCGGCCAGCTTTTGGATTTTTACAATATTAGCCCTTGTACTTTGGTTTAATGCAACTTTAGCCCCCCGAACTTCTAACCTTTTATCATTTTATGTACCAAAACATTAAGGGACATATTTATAACATTTTATAAGGTTTCTAAGGCTCGGGATTCGTACGATAACATATATATACATTTATATATATTTTCTATATTAATTGCTAAATTACGCTTTAGCCCCTCAAACTTTACAATACTTATCATTTCACCTTATAAATCATATTAGGATATATTTTTACTATATTCTAAGGCTCGGGATACTTATAATAATCATAGATACGTATAATATCCGTATACGTTTGTAATTTTACAATAATTACACTTTTAGTCCTTTTACTTTCCCGTTAACTATTAACACACGTATTCATACGTATATATCCATCAATTCACACATGTATCATTATGTTATTCATATAAACACATATTCATCTCATACTTTACTTTCGTTAGCATTTAAGACATTCGTTTATGCACATTTCATCATATAGGCCATTAAACACGTATTTCTAGCACATGCAACTTATCTAAAGCATAGTCTTATCACATTTATCAATTAAGCTCACGTATTTATAATATAAACACGTATTTACTATGCATATAATGTATCTGTGAAAATTGGGGTGTTACAATTTTTGTGACAAAAAGGTTTTAGGTAGGTGGGGTCTTCGTCTATGGTGCGGATTATCAAGAGTTTAGCGGGCGCAACGCGAATACAATTTTGAGTTTCTGAAGAGGATTCAAAAGAGAAGGTAGTCTTTCACGTTTAGGTTTAAAATGAGGTTCGCCAACATGGGATATATCGTTACGAATATTACCCTCCGGTAAAGATCTAAAATAAGGGTAACATTCTAATGACCGAAAGTTTCTTTGTAGAAGCATGAATGATATCAAGTAGGGGAATACAGATTTAGGATGAAGAGCGAGGCATTTAGTGTTGGGTAGTTGCAACTGCACGTTTTCGAAGAGAGTCATACGGTACAATTGACGCGAATCTGGAGAAAAAAGATCTGGGTCGACCGATATAAATGCGAGTGTGTCAATGGTCGTACCGTACAGTAGGATAAATTTTAGGTAAGAACATCAGTTTGTGTCGGCCCTCAAGAGTAAGTAAAAGTGTAAGCGTGTAATAAGAGTGGGTTTCAGAAACACCGAGCGCTGACGAATGAAAAGTAATACCTGGGTTTACATGAGTGTAAATAATGAGAGGTAGTTAAGGTTTCACGAGGCCTACTGCGTATCTAAAGGTCGCGTTGTATGTAAGGGATAAAAAAATCGGGTATCTGGGTCACTTTTAGTGATCCTCGGGTAGCTTGTCGCATAAATGATAAATTCAAATGTGTCTTCGCCAATTCTGGAGTCAATCTACTTCCTTACGCGTGTTTTTCAAAGGTTTGAGTCGATCATTCGACCAGTCAACATTTGCTATGAAGCAAGGGTTACAAATGAAAACTTCCTGGAAAAGAAAGGATGAAAACAATGGGTATCTATGTTTTCGCAGTTTGTCTGTCATCCTGCAGTCGATGTGGTGAAAATCGTTCTGGGCATATCGCTGCCTATTGTTCGTTGTCGATGCTTGTCGTGCAGGAGCGCACTACGGTAGGGTACAAGATAGTGTCATCATTGAGGTTAAGTAGCCGCAAGGGCTCAAGGCTTAAAGATAATCCAGTCACGAAAGATAATAAAAGAATGAGTTTACTGGTAGTTAAGTTCACAGACGAATCGTGTGTCGAAGATAAAACAGTTCGTACGGGTTCAGGAATTCATTCCGCCTACATTGATCCGTTAGGCGAAATTATAATCGTAATGAGGTATAAGGTTGGTGAAATCACACCGAAACTGTTGGTAACAAATTTTGACTCGTAAAGACGTAACAGGGGTTACAAGCCAAGAGAGGAAAACTTCACAAGATTTTCCTGCCGAGAGGTTGGTTCCAGTGATTGAGGTGTAATTGTCCATTCAAAATGTCTGGGTTTTCATCAGGTCAGCGTTTATTGAATTGCTGCATAGTTGTGAGAGCTCGAAGGGCGGACCGGGGTTATCATTTACAGAAGCATTTTAAAGGATGATAGGTTGGAAGCCATATCCAGAAAAAAAAATGAGATCACGTGTGATAGCGTAACGAACATTGATAGATGATTTTAACCATACGTTTGAGTCCCACATATTCGACAATCGATGTCATGAGGTTTTTGAAATGGAAGGTTGTATCCCTTACAACTGATGGTTTGCCGAGTAGGATTTCCCCAGGGTTTCCATACACTATGAATTACATTTACGTGTGCACCCGTAACGGTAATTTTACCTTGTATGGTCACGCTGGTTCCTCTTACTTTAGCTAACAGGTTCGATGGGGTAGTATATGGTTTCAAAGGGGTAAGTATCAAGAATGTGGTCATTAAACCAAAGGTAACTGACTGGGATTTGCCAAGGAGACAAGTTCTGAGAATAACAGCTCATCTAATTTAAAGTTTACCGTAGGTTCGCTTTGGTAAGTAAGTGGTTCAGTAGGAGTATGGGCAGGGCATGCTACAATGCCCCCAACTTGACTTAAAGACATAGAGTAGTTATTGTCCGACTCGATCACGAATCCGTTATACACACATATGTTTATATATATATATATATATATATATATATATATATATATATATATAGAGGGAGAATATCATATTATTCCTAATCATCACATGCCTGATTTCTTTTATGTTACTAAAGTCACATTCACGCTGAATTATCACACAACAACTATGCAATTAAAGTGTAAGGTCTAAACTGACCAAGAAAAAGAGTGTCAACATTCTAGGGTAGCCGACGCAGTTACAAGCATCCCATGAGAAATCATCTGATTCTATACAGTGCTGCCCAATACAAGGCTAAACAGCATTCTTTACTAACGCACTAGGACACATTACGAGTATGCTAAGTGTTAGAACACCCAAGATATTCCTATGAAATGCCTCACCTCGGCAAAATTGTCATGAAGACTCAATTTACATGAAACATTCGTTTGCTTGAACAAAATATTCAAGAGAATATTAATTTAGTTAATGACATAAGTATCTGACCCACCAAATCGCTAAATGTAATTGAGATCGCAAAGAACAAGTTTTCGGAGTGGCTGGGGTTAGCGAGATCGCCAAGAGAGAGGTGGGGGGGGGGGGGGTTGGCGAAGTCGCTAAGCCTACTTGAGGCACCAGGGATTGGCGAGATCGCCAAAGGATGGAGCAAGGGCGAGGTCGCCAGGGGCTTTTGGCGAGATCGCCAAGTAGAACCCCAGATCGCCAAGCACACTGGCGAGATCGCCAAGTGTGGTTCCCAAATCGCCAAGGGCAAGGTGAAATCGCTAAGAACAATTTTCCAGATCTCCAAGAACACCGCGAGATCTCCAAGAACAAAACGAGATCTCCAAGAACAAAACGAGATCTCTAAGAACAAAACGAGATCTCCAAGAACAAAACGAGATCTCCAGGAACAAAACGAGATCTCCAAGAACAAAACGAGATCTCCAAGAACAAAACGAGATCTCCAAGAACAAAACGAGATCTCCAAGAATGAATTCCAATAACCAAGTGTGAAAACATATAACAAAGCTAAGCATAGATTTCAAACATTTCACATTACAGTTAACCTACTGTTTACATCAAGAATGCAAGTCCTATACAGACATAAACCGAATGAATTTAGTGAGGATCGTCTTCGGCATGCGTAGCAATACTTTTGGGAAAGAGTTGTAACCAAAGCTTTCAAAGACAGTTACAGTTCAGAAAACACTTTTTGAAATGTTCTGGTTCGCTGTAACCAAGGGCTCTGATACCAATCTGTCACACCCCCAATTTCCACTAACGGAGTATAACCGTGTGGGGTGTGATCCAGACCAGGATCCAAGTCTTTAGTTACAACCAAGCCATAGTTAAAGGGGTAAACCAGTCATGTATTTCATTTAATAAATCAGAGTTTACATATCACAAAATCAGCGGAAGCATTAAAAGTTTACAAGGTTGTTGTTTAGTAAAAATGATTACTAAAGTATCTGAAATACAATTTTCAAAAGGGTTTTACAAAAAGGTAAGTATTGCCAACGCCCGTGCCATCCATGATCCTCCAAGCAACCTGAAAAGCATTCAACAATCAAGTGTCAGCCAAGGCTGGTGAGTTCACTAAAGCAGTCTACACGTCACATGTAGACCCAATGTATGAATAAAGAAAGGTAAAACACAATCATTAATCATAGGACCAGTAAAATTCCATATCGTAGGTAGCTAGCCTATAGTTATGTCCACCTGAATTATTCGTAACCGAAGCTGACAACGTTTTGATAGGGGGTACCTATGAATCTTGCCTTCCCGTGTCTATCCGAATCACGGTGGTTAGGCTAACATTGATCTCAGTCCGACCGCCAGTCGGGAGGGTGCATCCCGTGCACCGCTGAGCCAGGGGTGTCAATCCCTAGTAGTACTACTCAACATTACCTCGCTACTGTATATTAACGGCTCGAATGTAAGGACTTTTAATAAAAGCAATTCAGTGCAACATATGATATTTTGTCGGAAAGTTACTCAAGTAAAGCAATACCTTTACCGTTGGGTTGCCATCCTTTACCGGATGCAACTATCTGTGCGTTATCATCCTAAAACCGGATATAACAATAATATTAAGTGAACTCACCTTAGGGTGCACTAGTACTCAGCACTTGGTTCAACAGGTTGGTCAAAGTCAACCTATTCGGATAAATATGGTCTAATAAAATTAGAAGGTGTCGCGAGGACGAAATTAGCACATAAGCACCTAAACATGTTTCATGCAACCATACCAGTCGCTTAATGCACATACAAGTCCCAAATTGGGAGAAAATCAAGAAATTGCAATTTAAGTCAAAGTTGACCCAGAAAGTCAAACCTCAAGCACTTAACTAGTGGCATAGCTAATATCCACAATACTTGGAATTAGATCCTTAAATTTTACAGGCATATACTACATATCATTTATGACTTGTTGCAAAAAGAATCAACCCAAAAGGTTAAGAAATGAGGAAGTTATGCGCGTACGAAGTTGGCTAAAAATCACATTTGTCAAACATTAACACACCATTTGGTGACATAGCTAAATTGCTCATTTCTTGGAGTTTACTCCTAAAATTTTGCAGGAACTAACTAATCAACATTTAGGGAATTTTGCAAAAAGAATCAACTCAATCGGATAAGTATTGAGAAAGTTATGCGTGTCGGAAGTTGGAAATTTTAGCTTTTTTGCAAAATAGTCAAAGTAGGTTTAAAATTTGCATAACTCATTCAAAACTTAAAGTTTAGGTACCAAACCTTCCATATCTTACTTTTAATATATAAACCTCATTTTCGTTTAACAAACCCCTCATTAAAACAAGGTTATCATGCCCGACCAAAATGTAAAGTATACTTTTCACAGAAAAATACAGCATTGCGCACCTAACTTGCAGCAGTGTTTTGGGTGACCAAACGGAGGTTTTAGAACGCGTGCGAGTAGCCCAATCGAAGCTAAGACATAATACTTTACTAGGGAAAAAGAATCAACTGATTTCGATAAAAATTGAGCAAGTTATGACCTCTGCAAAATGGCCTAAAAATCTGGCCGAATCTGTCCAATTTTTATAGTTTGCAAAAATTTCGGTTTTCAAACTTTGAGCAACAATTTGGTCATCCAACACCTACTAACACAATTATAACCATTTCAACATGTAATTTCTGTAGTGAACAAGGTCATACCAATAACATAGCAAAATTTGAACATAAGGATAGCATTATAAGCACATATTCTTCCATTTCAAGTACCTATATACCCAAATTCTTCAAGAACACATCTGATCATCTAACCACATGAAAATCACAGCCATGATAGCATCTCAAATCTGTCCAAACTCATAAACTTACTTGCCTTAACATAAAACATGATTCAAGAGTGATTTCACACACCAAATAACACATAAACACAAGATTACTACATGCTTTCAACCAATTTCAAGGAAAGTGATTTCTAGGGCTTACAACTAGAAAGAGATGGCAGATTTTTGGAGAAGGAAGTGAAACCAAGGCTTTCCCCTAACTTCTTGATGCTTGAGGAAGCTTAAAAACCCTTGAATCTTGCTTGAACTTGAAGAAATTGAAGAAATTTGAAGGTATGTGTGTGGGAGTGTTTGAACCGTGAGTTGAGAGAGAGATGGGGAGAATGATCGTGAAAGGGGGGAGGGGAGGGAGTTTAGGGCTGCATTTTTAAGTTTGGAGAATTACATAAATGACCCCTCAAGTCCCAAAGTAGTGTAAATGCTCCAAAACAAGTAATAAGTGAGGTTTAAACCCAAAACTTAGAAATTAAAATACTAGAAATATTTCCAAGTGTTTAAAAATTTATTTAACATGAAATATTAGTCGGGAAAAGTCTCGTTACCGTGTACGCACATAAAACTTAAATCGCGTACGTAACCCGTTTTCTTACAAAGTGCAATTTTTCAAGAAACACAAAAAGTCATGAATTAAATTACTAATTTAATTAGTAATATATTTTTATATAAACGTTTAAGTAACGGGTTACGGGTTTGCTAACAGAGCTAACGGAATAGTTAACGGTGTTTGCTAACGGAGCTAACAGGAAATAGTTAACGGTGTTAGCTAACGGAACTAACGGAATTTGGCAGTTGTCACAATGACGGTAGGTGCTCTCTCCAGTATAAATAGCAACATGGGAATACCCTAAAATAAGCTTTTGGACGTCTGTTTTCAAGAGAGAGAGCACTTGTGAGTAAAACCCTAGTGTTCTTGAGTTTCAGACTTGAAATCTAAGGATTTCAACACACAAACAATGTGATTTGATCACAGATTCATGTTCTCCGCACTTGCATCTGTGTATTGAATGGGTAAAGGCTCCAAATTGGTCCTGACAATGATGTTAGTTGTTTTTTATTCAAGATAGTTTAAACCATTCTGTTTTTCATTTAGTATTGTATTCGGAAGATTTTGGAAGCATCATCTTAGGGGGGATTGTAAGGAAGTATTTCTCATGAAGAAATGATGTTGATCGGCTAAACATGTTATCTAGGAAGAATAGCAGGCCCGAGATAAGTTACCTCGGAAGAACAGACTGCCCGAGATAACTTATAGTTACCTCGAAAGGTCATTTTACCTCAGAAGCCTATTTTACCTCGGAAGCACAGTTTTATCTTGGACAGTGGATACGCCCGAGATAACTCAAGTTACCTCGGTAAGGCGAGTTATCTCAGACATCAACTTGACCTGCTCCACTTGTCTCTGAGATATCCGATTCAGTTTCTCGCCATTCTCCTGACATGAAGATGACACGATTATCTTCTAGACTAGTTTATTATTATTCTAGTTCATGTATCTTTACTTGACGGTCGAGATGATCGTTAGAGAAATCAAGGGTTCTCCTGATTTCTTAGGGCACTATATATAGACACTTGTAACTATGCTTTAAATAAGCAAAGTGTAAATCACTCTAATATGTACTTCAAAATCTGCAAGTTATAATATAGTGCTTAGTTTTATTCATATTATTGGTATACTTCTCTTATATTCGATTTCATATTACTTTACCTTAAACAGAGCATACGAATTAACTTGTTTCCGCCTGGTTAATTCTAAAGTAAAACCTTATAATTAGTTCAACTCTGTAACCAGAATTTGATCCTACAAATGATTCATGTATCATCATGCTATTCATATAAACATATATATATTTCATATTTTACTTTCTTTACGTTTTAGGCATTCAATTATGCATGTTTCATCACGTCGGCCATCAAACATATATTTCTAACACATACAACATATTTAACGTATATTTTCACCATGTTTATCAGTTATACTCATGTATTCATTGTCACACCCCCAATTAACCACTAACGGAATTTATGCCGTTAAGGGGTGCGAGCAAACCAGGACCACAACCATTAGTTACAAATACTAAACGAATCAGAGTAAAGTCCAAATGTTCATAATAAAAACAGTTTAAAAGTACGCAGCGGAATAAAAACATAAGTGTCTTAGCACTAACCACGTGCTTTAATTACAGAATCATAAATAGTTGTTTCAAATTCCCAATTTAAGTTTAAAATAAAGTATAAGTAACTTCAAGCGCCATGCCAACCTCGCAGTGGATACTCCTCAACGATCTGCAAAAGTGAAAACCACACAAGTGTCAACCTAACGGTTGGTGAGTTCACGGTGGGCTTGTCATGCAGTGGCCCGGTCTCATAAGTCATAATCGTGTCAACGTATTCTTACGTACAATTTATTTGTGAAAAGCAATGCTTGTGATAATCAAAATCATATTATGCGGCTTAGTAAAAGTATTGTCCGTAACCTACGTTATCGGGTATGCACTAGTTACGTAATAGTTAAAGCGGTCAACCGATATCGCGGGTAGCTAATCCGGTGTTCCATGCACTAAGGAAGTTTGTACTAGGGCTGACCATAAATTATTGTAGTGGCCGTGCCAGCAGTTCTGCGGACCTACGTCATCGCGGTTTTGCCTCCCGCCGTGTCCCTCTCGGGAGCTCACAGCTAAGATAGGCTGATATTGTACCTCCGTGCGACCTCCAACCGGTTGGTCACACGTTTGTGTACCGCGGAGCAGGGTTTGTCAAACTCTCAGTAGATCTACCCAACATCCCCTCGCTTCTACAGATTAATGGTACTAATTTAGTTGAGGACTTTTAAGTTTTCAAGGCATCCTTAGAAATCATGTGATATCATGTGGTTTAGACTTTAACCTACACTAGTCATATTAAAAATGTTTATTCTGGATTCTCATTTGAAATCCTCAAAAGAGTTTTCAAGTTTCGTTTCAGAAATAGTTGTTTCAAGTAATTCACAAGTGCTTCCCATAAAGCACTTCAAGTTCATCAAGTGGGTGCCGAGCACTCCAAGTTTTCAAGTTCATCAGGGAGGTGCCTAGCACTCTCGAAATTGTCAGCATTGTTTTTCGTTTAGTTCATTCGGTGTGACCCAAACGGGTTCACGGTTAATCGGGTTAGTGACACTCACCTTTGGTTGCACTGCTACGCTTGCTATATAATCCAGAGTTATTGCTTAACGAAGACCTATGAACACGTTTAGGTCTTAAGTATTAGTTTTGTGTCTAATCTTTAACTTAACGTCACTATGGCCCATAACATAGCACGTTGGAACTATGACTCGACATAACAGACACACGACACCGATGGTTGATCATAAACAAGGGTTCACATATATCAGAAATCAAAGCATGTATCATCATGGCATAATCATGTAAGTCATGGCATAACATTCAAGCAAATTGCACAAGTTTGGGTTTAGGTCTGGTCTCAGTTTCGCTAGCAGTAAATTCGCTAGTCAGTTTCGCTGTGTGCACGGGCAGCACTTTCGCTAGGCAATACCCGATGACACAGTTTCGCTAGGCTAGTTTCGCTCGAAACTGTTGGCACAGTTTCGCTAGCCTAGTTTCGCCCGAAACTGGTTTGAACTTTCGTTCAGGGAATTTCGCTCGGTAGATTCGCTCGAGCTGGTCTGGTTGGTTTACCCGGAGACACTGCAGTTTCGCTACATAGTGTCGCTGGATGAAGATATACATAGTTTCGCTGGATAGTTTCGCCCAGAGAACAAGACAGTTTCGCTGGTCGCGAAAAACATCACGGATCAGCCTAAAAATCAACCTAACAGCTTCCATATTTACATGCAATTCATTGTTTAGCATACATAGGCATTTACCAACATCAAATCAGTAAGCTTTAACACCTTAAACATGCAGTTTTTATCATCAAATCACCAAAAATACATTTAAAACCCTAAAATGACTTAAATAGCATAAATCTCTATCATGGTTGGATTTCAAACGTAAAGTTGCAAACTTTATGATAGATCTAGCCTTCCTAAGCATTATCACAGAAGATCTAAGCGATATACACGAAGGTTTAAGCATGCTTTATGAAGAAAACACATAGAAAACACATAGAAATGGCATAAAGGAAGGTTTTGGGACTCACGATTCGATTCAAGGAATCGAATGGATGTTGTCTTGAGAGCTCAGAGATCTTGGTTGATCTCTTGATGGTTTTCGGCTGAACCAGATTTCCAGAAGTTTAAGAGAGTGTGTGTGTTTTTGGTGTAAAGGTGCAGGCAAATAGGAGATACTAGGGTTTATTAAGATTATTATATATCAGGGGCTAGTTTCGCTGGCAGTTTCGCTGGCCAGGCGAAACTAGCTCTGATCACGTGTTATCGGATAGCTCAGCTGACTACCGGGCGACACTATAGTTTCGCCCGTTAGTTTCGCTGGCTGCCACAACTTCAGTTTACAATTTTCAAGCAAAATCAAGCACGATTTACGAATTTGTCATGCTATTCATAATATTAAATCATGCGTTTAAATCACATTGCACATAATGACTATACAATAAATGAACACATAGCACATATGGGCGGGTTCGGTGATCAACCAAAGGTCGTGGACGTATTCGGCCTAGTTAAGCATTAGTTACTAAGTTAACACTTATAACGTAACTAACGGAATTATCTAAGGGAAGTTAACCTTGGAATTCTCGGATGTCACATTCATATTATAAACACGTATGTACTATATATGTTTATATCTATGAAATTTTGGGGTGTTACAGTATGGTTTTGGAACATTGATTCGATTAATTAGATTTGTATTGATACTTATGTGTGCAAGATTCCTATGCTTATCTTATCAATGATGTGGTCTTGCTAGGTTATAGTTTTTGCCCAATTCTATATCTTGGTTATTCTATCTTTAGGTCAAAAGGGTTATGAATGCTATTGGCTTAAGGCTATGTTTTGGATGAAATATAAATCATTGTTGAATTGAATATGGTTATCTTGTGTGTTATTAGTACTAGTTATCTTATTCGATTCTAGGACTATAGTACTATTTCTTATCTGGTTATGTTCAATGCGTTAGTTAACACTATTGTGGTACATAATTGGATGAGAGGTTGCTAGTTAATACATTGATGATTGATTAATGAGCACTGTGTTAAGTTTTCTAAAATGTGTGTCTATAGCATCGTAGGATTCCTAATCATTGAGGTGTGTTCTCTAACGAGAGTATGTAATGCGTTTCAATTCCATAGCTAGTTTAACAGAAGTTAGGTTTAATCTAGCGAGATGCCTAGCTACCTTTAGAAAGAGTTGCATAGATAGTTATTCATGATAGTTGTTTGGTTACAAGAGGATTCGATATCAAGATGATGTCTTTAATTATATAATAATTCCCGTTCATTTTATTGTTCATTTGGTGATTCATGTTTGCGTAATAGATTGCTACAATAAAAATGTGTTCCCTGTGTTCGACACCCGATTCTTGCTATTAGGATTGATACTACAAGCTACGATAGGTACACTTACATGCTTGCATGTGTTTAATTCCTTAGGTAGTATTAGGTTTATAAATTTAAAACTTCTGCTTGCTAAAGGTCCCTATAAATATATATACGACTCACATGCATCAAAGAGTTTTTGGCGCCACTGCCGGGGAACACAAATCTCAAAAATAGTCTTGCTCAGGTGTTTTATCACCTTCCGTATCCATTCCTATGGATACTCCGGGAACGTCCATCAGATGGTGCAGTAGGCCATCCGTTGCACTCTCGTGGTCTTATATTGTGAAACCAGAAACCAAGGCAACTGCCTTTGAAATCAATCCTGATTTCATCAATCTACTCGAAAGCAAATCCCAATTCTCTGGTTCCGCAAGGGAAGAACCTCTTCCTCATCTCGTTAGTTTTGAAGATCTTTGCTCTACCTTCCAAATCGAGGGATTCACCAAAGACGATGTCAAACTTCGCCTATTCCTATTCAGCCTCAAAGGAGCATCTCGAAGATGGCTCACTTCTCTCAAACAAGGTTCAATCACAATTTGGAAAGACCTCTCTACTCGCTTTGTTGAAAAATACTTTCCGCCGTCACTCACTGACAAATCCGATCTCAAATTCTATCGTTCAAACAACAAGAAGATGAATCTTTCTACGATGCTTGGGAGCGATACACATCACTCATTAATGGTTTTGCTCACCACAGATTTTATGACATATTACTGCTGCACACATTCTACTGGGCGATATCTCCTGAAACTCGTCTACCTTTAGATATAAGCGCTCAAGGATCATGGTTAGGACTAAGTCTTGACAAAGCTTGAGAGATAATAGAAATCGCTATTAATAAAGAGTTCCATTGGCCAACAGATAAACCTCATCTTCGTTTAAACAACATTTCTGCTCAAACCGCATCCATCGAGTCGAAACTAAGCACCCTCACTACGACTATCGAAGGACTTCAGCTCGAACGTGAAATAGTGAATGCTATGAGGACTACCACTTAATCCCAACTCACTAAATTATTGGCCGAGGTGAAGGAAGGTGTCGGGATAAATAGAGAAGACATATTGGAGCTTCAACAGATTGCATTAGCAACCCAACATCTACTAAGGGTAGCAGGTACACAACAAAACGAAGACATGATAAGAGTGATGACATAACTCAATTGCCTTTGAGAGGAGCTCCGCGATCTAAGAAATCCGAACCCTATATAGGCTATACGGAGACATTCAATATAGCTCAAGGAGAGGGAAGGTTACAAATAAGGAAATCATTACTAAAGAAACCGAGCCCGATACTCAAGAAACAGTGACTAAAGAAATTGAGAAGGAAAAGCCGGCGGTAAAGAAAAGCTCAGCTGAGGAACCAACAAAAGCAAAAGAGAAGTCAGAGGAGCACAAACCACCATTGCCATTTCCCAAATGAATGAAGAGATCTAAGGAAGAAGCTCAATATAAGAAACTTCATGATCTTTTCGAGCCATTAGAAGTTCGCATACCACATATAGAAGCCGCTGTAGAGCAAATTCCACAATTCGAGAAATTCTTCAAGAATTTGACAGCTAATAAGAAAAAGTTTGAAAGGATATCCCTCGTCACCCTAAATGAATTGTGCACTGAAGTCTGCTATAAAACTTTACCTCGAAAAAGAAAACACCCAGGTAGCTTCACTATTCCTTGTCAAATTCAAGGGGTGTGAAATCAAGAACGCCCTCGCCGTTCTAGGAGCTAGCATAAATCTGATGCCCTATTCGATGCTCAAAAAGCTTGAACTAGGAGAACCTAGGCCGATACGAATGAGTATTCAGCTAGCTGATTGATCTGTCAAGTACCCAAGAGAAATAGCAGAGGACATAATGGTGCAAGTCAAAGATTTCACATTTCTAGTAGATTTTGTCATTCTAGACATGGACGAGGACAAAAATATTCCAATGATCCTTGGACGTCCATTCCTAGCCACTGCACGTACCCTGATCGATGTTCAAAAGGGAAGACTAACTCTCAGAGTGGATGGCAAATCTCTCTTAATCGACATCAACCAAAGTCTGGCGCACGACCCAGATCAAGACGATATTCTATATTCCCTTCAGGATGAGATAGTGAACTATGGAGAAGCACTAGAGGATGATCCCGAAGTCAAACTTGAAGAATCGCAAATATTAGTACAACCAGACCCCGATATTCCCTACTCGCCCACTGAAGAATGCGAACCAGAGATGCTTAACATAATCTTCAACGAGCATACTATGGCATGAAAGATTATGGATATCAAGGGAATTAACCCATCTTTCTGCACCCATAAGATATTAATGGAAGACTCGTACAAGCCAGTGGCCCAGCCACAGAGGCG
>JBCNJP010000386.1:0-32000 GCA_039602395.1 Deinandra increscens subsp. villosa
GGATAAGGGATTTATCTGGCCTAGCTCATCCCGTGGGGAGCCCCCATTTTCTTTGTAAAGAAAAAGGATGGGTGTTTGCGCATGTGCATTGACTACAGTTAACTTAACAAGGTGACAATCAAGAACAAGTACCCACTTCCTCATGTAGATTATTTATTTGACCAACTTCAGGGAGTGAGCTACTTCTCAAATATTGATTTGATATCGGGATACCACCTAGTGATAATTAGAGAGGAAGATGTTCCAAGGGCTGCATTTATGATGAGAAATGGACACTACGAGTTCACCGTGATGTCGTTTGGCTTGACAAACGCGCTTGCAATTTTTATGAATTTAATGAATCGAGTGTGTAATTCGTACCTCGGTTAGTTCATTATAGTCTTCATAGATGATATATTGATTTACTCCTGCATAAAGAAAGAGCACGAAGAACACCTTAGGACAATATTAGAACTTCTAAGGAATGAGACAATTTATGCAAGGTTTTCTAAGTGTGAGTTTTGGCTTCGTGAGGTACAGTTTTTAGGTCATATTGTGAGTAGTACTGGAATCCATGTAGACCTGATAAGGTTAAAGCGGTGATAAAATGGGAGCAACGTAGGACCCTGACTAAGATTAGATGATTTTTAGGATTAGTAGGATACTACTGAAGGTTTATCCAGGATTTTTCTAAGATTGCAACACCATTAACTACGTTAACTCAAAAGAATGCAAAGTTTAATTAGAAGAAAAAAGCACACTGATGCATTTGAAGTTTTGAATCAAAAATTGAGCATCGCTCCTATACCTTCCTTACCCGAAGGAACAAAAGATTTTGTCGTAAACTGCGACGCGTCTATCAATGGGCTAGGATGCGATGCAGCGAAATAAAGTGATCGCCTATGCATCAACCAGCTTAAGAAGCACGAGACGGATTACACCCCTCATGATTTGGAGCTTGGTGTGGTAGTGTTCGCTTTGCATATTTGAGAACTACCTCTATGGAACAAAGTTTGTTTTTTTCTCCGATCATAAAAGTATGTAACGTCTATTCAGTCAGAAGGAATTAAACATGCGTCATAGGCGTTGGATGGAGGTGTTGAGTGACTATAATTGTGAGATTCAGTATCATCTTGGAAAGGCCAACGTAGTGGTTGACGCATTAAGCATAAAAACGAACCAAGCCCTTGAGTGTTCGAGCAATGAGGATAGATGTGTGCATTGATTTGATCGGTGAAATTTTGAAAACAGAAGAGAAGCAATTAGCAGATCCAAATGTGGATAAGAAGGAAGAAATGATGACCATCGTCGATCGCCTTGCTAAGGGACCAGATGGTGTACTTCGGATGGGACACAAGATTTGGGTGCCAAAGGAAGGAGAACTCTACGAGGTAATCCTTCATGAAGCCCATAAATCCAAGTACATGATGCACCCCGGTAATGATAAAATGTACTAGAATTTAAAATCCATCGATTGGTGGCCGAACATGAAAAAGACAATAGGCAAATTTGTTTGGAAGTGCCCTACTTGTTTGCAGGTAAAGGCTAAGCATTAGAAGCCCGCTAGTTGTCTTCAACCCTTGGAAATACCCGAATGGAAATGGGATGTGGTAACAATGGATTTCGTGACTAAACTTCCCAATACTAATGGAGGCAACGATGCCATCACTACTAGAAACATAGCCTTTCTTGACGCGCGCTACTTATATGACGCGAAAAATGCATGTCATTAAAAAACTATCATAATTTGAAAAATTCTAAGGCTAGATGATGCGCGTTTTTTGACGTCATTAAATTTATGTCATATAGTATTAAAAATAAACACGGAGTACATTTGAAAATGTGCACGTCATAAATTTTCTGTCGTTTTATATTTTTTCCCCACGAAAGTTTTGCCCTACAATTCTAATTAGGTCAAAACTTCTTCACTTAGACAAGACAAAGCCTCCACGTCCTTGTTTCGCTCGGCGCCTCCGCCTCCTTAGACAAGAGAAAGCCTCCGCCTCCAACGAACCCTAAATTTCAAAATCGTCTCCATCTTACTCTTCATTAGCCCTTAATTTTTCCCTTACTCAATCTCCCTTCAAAATTGTCTTCTAGGAGTTAAATTTCAAACACTGTTCGTCTCCATCTTCCACTTCATTCGCCGTCTCTTGTTCAATTTCAAAGGAGAACCACTCATCTATCGGAGATCCAGTCAAAGAAGGACTGTTACCAGCGTCTAAATCAGCAATAGAGGCGAAATAAATGTGTTGGTGCTTGAGAAACGAAAGAAACGCCGCGTAAGCACAGGTACCATTCGGATTGTATAACGAATTACTTCTCTCCATCCTCCTCGTCAGTCGTTATCTATGCAATCGAGTCTACAGTTTCTTCATCAGCGTCGGCACCGGTATTTGGTCAACCAAAATGGTGAAGGGTCGTCAAGGAGATTGCTTCAGGTATAATCTCTTCCTCCAACCCAAATTTCCAATTCATATCAACTCCGTGATTTTGGTTTTGGTTTGTGATTTGGTTTAGATTCGTTAGGTAACTCACATCAAAATGTATTGATTTTGGTTTAGATCGAAGTCTAGTGAACACAAACACATTGCAATTAATAAATAAAGACAGCCCTTCTAAAAAATTATTGAGTTCGAAGAGAATAGCATACAACAACAACCAAGAAATCATGGGAGTTTTACGTTAGAGGGTTTCTGTCATATGAATGAGATTGAAGAGAAGGTTAGTTATTTTGAACCTAAATGGTTTGTAAAATATAATCTCATGTTTGTATTTTTTATAGATTGTTAACATGCCAACCCAAAGTCACATGTTCATTTCAAGGGAGTATATAAAGGAAATGTGTATTTGCTTGCATAAACTTGCTGATTATATTGCCAGCTGAGGAATAGATGCTGCAAAGATGAATTTGAGTTTAATGAAGATCAGAAACTTGCGAATAGGTATATGAATTTGAGTTTAATGAAGATCAGAAACTTGCGAATAGGTATTTAAGTGAAATTACATAACTATGTTGTAGGTTAAATGACCATTACATCTAAATACCCATTTCTGTTTTATATTCTCTGCACCATCTATTCTGCCAGCAATGCATAAAGCATGATTGAAGGTTGACCATTGCATCCATTTAGTTGAGAAAATCGGACTCTTATGTCAAATACAACTCTATTGTGAAGCATACAACAACCCCTAAAATCACCACTTCTGCTATTCTAAGTGGTGACTGATTTCTTTACAGATTCATGGTAACATTTTTAAACTACAGTTTGCAGGAACAAACAATAAATTTGTTGTTGTACAGGGGCTGTTATACAGTCGTATTTGGTTATATATATTCATTCTTCCTCATTTTAGTGATTGCAATCATGTCAATTGTGACAGGAACGAGTGTAGCAATAGTACTAAAGGGAGATCAAGCTAACTTGAATATGATGGATTATGGATTAGTAGGTAATAGGTTACAAAAAGATTTGTGTCACCTTGTGGTCTATCTTCATGGTTTTTGGTGAGTAACACTATAATATTTTGTTTCTATATTTTTCATCAAAAGTCATACTCTGTTGTCCTTCGACATTTTTCAGACATTTTTCAGGGAATTTAGCTAGCATATATATTATAAGCAAGGTAACTTAGAGATGCCAATTAACAGTACAGACAGGCTATTTCTCGTGATAAGGGATTTATTCAATCATATAATTTTGCTGAGTTCAATTATCTTCTATAGTTATTATTTCATAAAACTAACCTTAATTTTTTTTGCCTACGCTTCTAACTATGCTATGGAGCCACTCAGAAAATGCATTTAAGGATGCATGCAAATTTCAAAAAGAAAAAAGGATTCATCATTTCCATGTATGTTATTTTATTTTTTTCCATTGCTATTATTTTCCTTTGAAGCCTTTCAGATGGAGTTTGTGGGTCTGTTGCTCCTATGCATGTTCTCACAGCGTTCTAGTAATTACAGTTGGATCATTCCTATTGGTTCATCATGGAACTCCTATGTTGATGAGAAAGTATCTATTAGTTTTAACTCAAATGCTAGTTTGTTTCTAGAAACTTAATGGTTTACCTTTAAACTTAAATGCTATTTTAATTAAAAAAAACTTGATACTTTACCTTTTCACTCTAAAGAACAAATTTTAGTTAACACGTGTGTCAGTCGGAGTGATAGATGGATAAACTTAAAAAAATTTGATTCAACATATTTGATAAGAAACTTCATGCTTAGACGTTTTACTAAAAACTGATTTTTTACTTGACATTTCTATTTGTTTTTTCATTTGGTACTAAAACTATGTTGTAGGTTGACCAACCCGTAATCACTCCTGTAAGCATGGATTATGCTTTCAGAATCAAATATATATATATATATATATATATATATATATATATATATTAGAGTGCAGTCCCGTGCGATGCACGACCAGGGGGAATTTAAACCGACCCTAACATGTTCAGTATGGTTGTATATATATGTTACATGCTTGTGCGCACACCAGTTCTTGACACAAAGTCTAAGAGTTTAAGTAAAAGAGGTCTCTAACAGTTATTTGGCATTAGCAATAGATTCATTGTATTTGCTAAAGGCAACGCACACCATGCATATATAATTACAAAAAAAAAAGATGTAGTTCAACGGTGTAGAAGTAGCATATAAATAGTTTAAATTTGTCAGAGTAGACCAGTTTCATGAAAGCAAACCAACAAATAGTAACAGACATCAAATAGGGCAGTTTCATCCGGTTGGGCACGTTCCTCGTGAAGTTTGTGCACAATGCCTAACCAGTAAAAGTTCAATGTTTCAAGGATAGTTAAGTCATTGTCCCCAAAAAAAGTTTACAATGACCATTCCAAACTCCTTCAAACTATTAGAAATTTTAAACATACAATATCTTGTCCACTTGCAACTAGCCCTCCTTTAACATGTAGTGAAACATGAAACGATCACCAGGCTGCAGGTCATCTGCAGGTCATGTTCATAAAGGAAAGCCATCCAATTCCTAACAGCATACCCAAATATCAAAGTTATCAAGATCATTAATATATTAAATGATAAACACTGTTATGTACAATTGTATAATGCTTGAATGTACCTAACATAAAATAGATGTACTTTTCCTCTAAAGTATAGCACAAAAACATCATAATCTCCCGCCCTCATATTCACATTCATAGTGGCCTCGATGTTAGCCATATCTGCAAGTGTTACTGGTGGTTTCTGCGAATAATATAGGAAGACCCTAACTGAACCACTTAAAAATAAAATGTAACAAACACTCGAACTAAAACAGTGTACTTACAAATGACTTATTTGGCACTTCCTTTTCAATGAAAACCCGGTGCTCATTTTCATCTTCATCTTCTGACATTTCATCAACAACAACAACAACAACAGGTGGTGCATTATCATGATCATGTTGGTTTTCATCAGCAACAGGAGGGTGTTGAGGATAGATTATGAGGCTTGTAATATTAAATAGTTTGGGCTAGGGTTAGAGGGTTTATTTAGTTTAGTAGACTAGCTTACTTGGGTTTACTATTGGGCTTGGGGTTTAAGATTGGGTTTACCATTAGGGTTTAAGGGCCCAATTGTAAACTCATGTGGTGGCTATATAAACCCCATGAGTTCACCATCATAAGAGTTTGCTGGTTTACGACTTTAGGAGCAGCCAAGGTGATTACGATCGTAAACCCGAGAGGATCAAGTTTACGATTACAAGATTTGTACCTGACAAGTTCATCTTGTATGCAAGATCAAGTTTTTATCGTTTATATGTATCGTATTCTTCGATTTCTTCTCTTCTCTTTCTTGAATCACTAGTCTAAACGGATTCCGCACGTTTAGATTAGCCGCACGTTTAGATTTGATAATATCGTGAACGAGTGTTGTTTCTGGACCAACAATTGGTATCAGAGCCAAGAAACGAGTGTTTCGTGGTTCTCACGATATTGATTCAAGAGATCTAACGGTTTTTGTGAGTTTTTCTTGAGTTTTTCAGGTTTACGATCGAGTTTTCTGAATTTTCTGGGCAGTTTTTGGTGTTAACGATTTAGTGTTCTTCGTGTTCTTCATCAACTTTGTGTTTACGACCTGGAAATTGGAGTTTACGACTTCAAGACGCGATCTTTGGACGTTTACGATCGAGAAATTCGAGTTTATGACTTCAAGATCCGAGCTTTGAGTGTTTACGATTTTTCTCAATCGGAATCTCGTTTACGACTTTTCTCAATCGGAATCGAGTTTACGATTTTTCTCAATCGGAATCGTGTTTACGACTTGTCTGAATCAGAATCGTTGTTACGACTGTTCTCGATCGGAATCAGTTTCACGATCGAGTTTACGATCCGGAGGTGTTTACGATCGGAAATAGGGTTTACGATCGGATACTAGTTTGCGGCAAAAAGTCATTATTTTACACTTTCATGGAAACGAACATAACTTTTGACTCGTTTGGAATTAGAAGCTCAAATTTTAACACGACGTTCGTGACAACAACCCCAGAATTACCCCCGACTAACGTCCAGGGGAGCTCGTTTGGACCCCCAAATTCCACTCCGAAGGCCTCGGTTTTCGCGTTTTAAGTTTTTGACACTATTCTTTTAATAGTACTTTTGTCGTTTTTGCCGATTTTTTAAAATTTTCAAAGGCTGCATATCTAAAGAAAGAAAATGAGTTCAGTGGTTGAAGAAAAGAATATGGTTGAGGACAAGGATGCTTTCGCAGATGAAGTTGACAAAAATAAGATATGCCCCAATCCTACTTGTGCTCGTTTAATTCCTGGCCTTAGACAACTTTGGAAAAATAGTGAGATAGAATTATTTGATATGCAATGGGAGAAGAGTGAAGAGAAGGTGAAAGCTCAAAAATTAGACATTGAGAAATATCAGTTAATGAATGTGTCAGCTCAGATATCTCAATCCTAACCTGATCATATAAAATAGTTTTCTCCGTTGGGAAAGACACAACTGTGTTCGGATCAGAGAAATCTGATAAGTCCTTGGCTGCAAATAGCATTATTCCTCCACCAGTTTCCAGAGACATTATAGGAATACTTCTTAGTGAGGATCAAGTTGAACGAATAAAGTTTGATTATAAAGAAGCTGCTCCTCCTTTGGATAGTGTCTTGGTTGGAACTACACTGTTGACTCAAGAAGAAATTGATAATGAGGCAAACATGACTTATGGTGAAGGGAGAGTGGAGGATATATCAGACAATGATGCTGAGTGCCAGAAATATGACAGGTGTCATAACTCTGAGTCTGATGATGTTGGGATAGAGTTGAAACCATATCCTAAAATTGAAACCCCATACTTCAAAGTATTTGACGAAGTCAAAAGGGAAAAGGTGATCTTGACGACACGGCCTGAGGGAAAGATCTTTATGACATCTGGATCAATGTTTGACCAAGAACCGGACATTGGGTATGATCTACCATCCTTCTCCTCCAAGTTCAAGGGAATAACTGATGGAGTCATAAGTAAAGCTGAAGTTGAGAGGCCAAAGATCACCATCAAGCATCCGAGTATGAAACCAACAGCTGGAGTGAAGAATGAAAAACTCAAGGGAGTAGCTGTGTCTCACATTTCTTCAGTTGGATCATGCAGTTGCCTTTGTAACTGCAAGAATGATGCTTCAACGTCATAGAATCAAGGAAGCACAAAGACAATAAAGACAGGTTCAACACAGGCTTCGAGGAACCAGTAGAAAGTCAAATCTGACTTCTATCTAAAGAAGCAGACTTGCTTTAATTGTGGCATTGCTGGTCACATTGCTAGAAACTATCTTTATCGCCCCTATGAACCCTATTATCCGAAAACTCAAAGGGTTTCATCTCAGGAGTCTGTGAAGTCTAAGCCGATGATGGTGCAAAAACCTAAGGCAATAAAGACTGTTACTCCTAAGGTTAAACCCTCTGATCAACATTGGGGTGCTGCCAAAGCTGAAAGAAAATCTTTAAATCAAAACAACAGCTTTCCAAGTTACCAAAATTTTCAGAAAAAGGTGAAGAAACCATTTTCAAAACAACCAAAGCTTATAAAACCCAAAGTTATCCATCCCAATGTAACTAAAACTGTTTTGAGAAATGATTCTAAAATGAAGAAGGTTGAAATACCTAAAGTCACAACTCCAAATGTGACTAAAACAAAAATTATTTTGAAAAATGAATCTAAAACGAAGAAGGTTGAAACACCTAAAGTGACTAAAACAAATGTTAAATCACCTAGAACTTGGAAACCAAAAATCAAGGCAGCTCCATCCCAACTTCCTGATTTCTCAAAGGGGATGTTCTTACAAGAAGTATATTTTATTGATTCCTTAGGTGTACCCAGAAAAACAATGGCCTGGGTACCATTGGCTAACTAATCTCTCATTATGTGCAGGAACAGTCAAGGAGGATTATCACTAACATTTTTATTATTAGATTGTTTATTGATAAGTGATTGTTCCAGGCACAGTTTAGGAGACGTATCTTCATGTCATGACAAGTAATTTTTATGGAGGATATGTTTCCTTGAGAGGTAAAAGGTCAAATTCAGCATGAAAGGTACTGTTCTTAACTTGGTTGTTTGTTTGATGAAGCGGTAAAGGGTGTTTGTGTCAAACCAAATTCCTTAAACTTTCAGTTGGTGCTTGGTTGTTCAATTTATAAAAAAATGAGGTATGCATGCTATAAAACCCAATTTTCTAAAAATTTTCAAATCCATACTTTGAAGGTTAGCTTGGCCTGATTTTTGTGTCTTTATTTATTCTGTTTGTGTGTGTGTGTGTGTGTGTGTTATTATTAAAAACATATAAAAAAATATTATATAAAAAAAAAATGAATGATGTTCACAAAACTTGTGATATTAAAAATCAAAAAGTAAGGGGAAGAAATGTAAAGATGAAGAAAAAGTTGACCCCTCAAAAATAGTGTGCTTTTCAATTTTTAATTGTTTGTGTTTGTTTCTGAGAAAGGTAGGGGAAGTTAAATATGTCAGGATTGGAGATGACTGACACGTATAAAGCGGAAGTGAAAAGCAAGCTCCACGATGATATGCTCGGTAGGCTCGAGCTAATCTTATAACCACCAATGTAAGTGCAATAAACTTAAAATATATATATGTTTAGTTTCCCATCTCAGTTTGCATGGTTTAAAAAACTGTGTCCCAGCAAAAACGGGTTGAGAGTGATGCTTCAACGTCATAGAATCAAGGAAGCACAAAGACAATAAAGACAGGTTCAACACAGGCTTCGAGGAACCAGTAGAAAGTCAAATCTGACTTCTATCTAAAGAAGCAGACTTGCTTTAATTGTGGCATTGCTGGTCACATTGCTAGAAACTATCTTTATCGCCCCTATGAACCCTATTATCCGAAAACTCAAAGGGTTTCATCTCAGGAGTCTGTGAAGTCTAAGCCGATGATGGTGCAAAAACCTAAGGCAATAAAGACTGTTACTCCTAAGGTTAAACCCTCTGATCAACATTGGGGTGCTGCCAAAGTTGAAAGAAAATCTTTAAATCAAAACAACAGCTTTCCAAGTTACCAAAATTTTCAGAAAAAGGTGAAGAAACCATTTTCAAAACAACCAAAGCTTATAAAACCCAAAGTTATCCATCCCAATGTAACTAAAACTGTTTTGAGAAATGATTCTAAAATGAAGAAGGTTGAAATACCTAAAGTCACAACTCCAAATGTGACTAAAACAAAAATTATTTTGAAAAATGAATCTAAAACGAAGAAGGTTGAAACACCTAAAGTGACTAAAACAAATGTTAAATCACCTAGAACTTGGAAACCAAAAATCAAGGCAGCTCCATCCCAACTTCCTGATTTCTCAAAGGGGATGTTCTTACAAGAAGTATATTTTATTGATTCCTTAGGTGTACCCAGAAAAACAATGGCCTGGGTACCATTGGCTAACTAATCTCTCATTATGTGCAGGAACAGTCAAGGAGGATTATCACTAACATTTTTATTATTAGATTGTTTATTGATAAGTGATTGTTCCAGGCACAGTTTAGGAGACGTATCTTCATGTCATGACAAGTAATTTTTATGGAGGATATGTTTCCTTGAGAGGTAAAAGGTCAAATTCAGCATGAAAGGTACTGTTCTTAACTTGGTTGTTTGTTTGATGAAGCGGTAAAGGGTGTTTGTGTCAAACCAAATTCCTTAAACTTTCAGTTGGTGCTTGGTTGTTCAATTTATAAAAAAATGAGGTATGCATGCTATAAAACCCAATTTTCTAAAAATTTTCAAATCCATACTTTGAAGGTTAGCTTGGCCTGATTTTTGTGTCTTTATTTATTCTGTTTGTGTGTGTGTGTGTGTGTGTGTTATTATTAAAAACATATAAAAAAATATTATATAAAAAAAAAATGAATGATGTTCACAAAACTTGTGATATTAAAAATCAAAAAGTAAGGGGAAGAAATGTAAAGATGAAGAAAAAGTTGACCCCTCAAAAATAGTGTGCTTTTCAATTTTTAATTGTTTGTGTTTGTTTCTGAGAAAGGTAGGGGAAGTTAAATATGTCAGGATTGGAGATGACTGACACGTATAAAGCGGAAGTGAAAAGCAAGCTCCACGATGATATGCTCGGTAGGCTCGAGCTAATCTTATAACCACCAATGTAAGTGCAATAAACTTAAAATATATATATGTTTAGTTTCCCATCTCAGTTTGCATGGTTTAAAAAACTGTGTCCCAGCAAAAACGGGTTGAGAGTGGTAATTATACCTAGTATTCACTCTCTCACACGCCAAGTTTCTGCTGTTATGACTACACCACATAATGAAAAGAAAAAGAAATGAAAAAGAAATGAAAAAGAAAAGAAAAAGAAAAAGAAAATGAAAAATAATCATTCAGTTTGGTCTTCTTTGCGTGCTTATGCGGCCGACCTGATCACCAACTGATGATTAATGAAATAAGTGGTAGTCATAATGGTGTTGCACGGTTCCTCAAGTTGGAGGTTTGTGAATCCTCAATAAACTCTGAGGTTGGGTAGGTTTAGCTATGTACAATTGGGTGTGGGGACGATTAAACATGCTGGTAATTAGTAATCTTTTAAGCATGATACATTTGGTTTGGTTTAAACGGGTCTGAATTTAAAACGGACAAACATACCGGCAATCGCCTGGACTAGTCGAGTAACTAAAGCTGAAAAGGGTTCCTCAGTCAGATTCATACGGTTTGATCCCTTGTAAACTTTCTCATGTTTGATATTGGTAAGTATTTGTTTATTTTTATCTTTCATGTGTGAGTCTTTAAGTTCTTTTTGGTTGTGTTTACGTCTTGGCCAGGTTAATTTAAGAAGTCAAAATGTGTTTTCATGGGTTTTGATGCATGACAGTATGCCCCCTGCAGATCTTGACAAAGTTTTAGTGGAAGGAGAGGGGATAATAAGTATTATCCGAAGGGAACTCGAGGATGATTCTTATTATCTAATGAAAAGACTTCCATAATACATAGTATCTGAAGGGAACTCGAAGATAATATGTATTATATCATGGGAAGTCCTTAGCTGAGGGGAAGTTATCAGCTAAGGGGAAGTCTTTAGAGGTCTTGGGTTCAGGGGAAGTTAATTATTATTAACTGAACAGATGATAATTAACTTCGGGCTTTTGGTTAAATACATATTATCATTAACTGAACAGATGATAATTGGGTTTTTACAATGTTAATTATCCTCTTACCCAAAGACCAGTCATCAAATGTCTGGTGGAGTATATTTTTTCAAATGTGTGTCAGACAGGTTGATGATAGAAAGGTGTTGCTACTGCTCAAGTTAAAGAACTAGCCAGACAAGACTTCCATCTGAAAAGCAACTGTTCAAGAGAAGTTGTTGGTGTCTTTACAAGTTTTCAAAAGCTTTAAAAGAACTTGAAAGAAGATGTTCACATGTTTAGGGGAAGCTGAAGATTTCAAGTCGATCTTTGATGAAGAAAATGATGCAGAGAGCAGTTTAGAGATCATGAAGATCCAAGATCAAAAATCAAGTTCTCCAAAGTTAGGGGTTTCAAGTTCATTTTTACCCTCTAATTTTTAGAGATTCAAGACAGTTACCAAGGATTCAGCAAGAACCAGTTCTTTCAAGAAAAGCAAGTCAATGAGAGTCCTCCATTTCATGGCTTGTTCTTTTCAAGAAGTTCAAGCTGATGCTGATCAAGAGGAAGTTCCAAGTGCCCGTCATGAAACCCATTGAAGATTTCTGCGGAAAGAATCTTCATCAACATCTATGCCAGCCAGTCAAGAAGAAGAATTTCAAAAAATAGAAGACATTTAATATCACAAGCCTAGGGGAAGATTGTTGAGGCTAGATTATGAGGCTTGTAATATTAAATAGTTTGGGCTAAGCTTAGGGGGTTTATTTAGTTTAGTAGACTAGTTTACTTGGGTTTACTATTGGGCTTGGGGTTTAAGATTGGGTTTACCATTAGGGTTTAAGGGCCCAATTGTAAACTCATGGGGTGGTTATATAAACCCCATGAGTTCACCATCATAAGAGTTTGTTGGTTTACGACTTTAGGAGCAGCCAAGGTGATTACGATCGTAAACCCGAGAGGATCAAGTTTACGATTACAAGATTTGTACCTGACAAATTCATCTTGTGTGCAAGATCAGGTTTTTATCGTTTATATTTATCGTATTCTTCGATTTCTTCTCTTCTCTTTCTTGAATCACTAGTCTAAACGGATTCCGCACGTTTAGATTAGATAATATCGTGAACGAGTGTTGTTTCCGGACCAACAGAGGAGCTTCAAAATTAGAAGGAATGTGGTGAAGGTCAGCATTATCATGATAATGTTGGTTTTCATCCACCACAAAATCATAATAAATAGGAAACAAATACAGTAAATCATAAAATATATAAATTGTAATGCACATTCAAAACCATATAAAATAAATATACAAACAAACCTAGGACCACTACAAACAAATATTATTAACAATCCTATCACCGGTACAAACGAAAACCTAACAGGGTATAATAGAGCTAAAAACAGAAATAATAAAAAACATAGAAAGTGTAAATAAATAAAAATAAAAAAGAAGACTTACAAACAGCAGCAACAGAAAATCCTATTAAAAACATAATCAATATATAAACATAAAAAAAATTATTAAGGGGAATTATCAATCTTATTAACTTCACATTCAATAAATGACAAAAAGAAGTAAAAAAAAAACATTCTTACATTTCAATTTTCACCAGAGCAAACAATATACATGGTAGAACTGAGATTGCAGCTTCTGTTATGGATTATTAAAGCACACAAATCAGAGAGTAAAGTCTTATTATTCAATACAACTTATTCTAAAGTGGTAGATGGGTTGTTTTAATAAAATCCATTCAAAATAATTATCAAATTCCAACCAAACTATTCTAAAGAATTCTAAAATTAACAAAAATAAAAAAACAATATAGTCGTAGTGATTGTAAAAGAACAACTTCAGTTATGGCATGACTCATATATTCATTGTGTTAACAGATCTTATAATAGATGAACTTTAATTATCTGCATGACTTGTGAGTGATAAAATCGTTCTTATTTGACAAAATGTGCCTTTTATTAACCAATTTGCATATACTTGACAAAGGGTGACTTTAACATGATCATTCCAAAGGCCATCTATTATTTATGATCAACCCATCATTATTTATAATCAGCTCAAAGTCCATCTAAACAGTTCATACCATGAGCCCAAAATTAGAGTAGTTAGTAACAAATTTAGGGATGTTTGAAGCAGATCTGCACAACACAATTATTAGAATCCAACAGAAGCAAACATGATTGTTCATGTCATCTGTTTTAAAAGTTGAAGGGATTTAGTCATGCAAGTGAAAGGACTATATGTTGATCTAGCAAAATCCCATAAGGTTTGTTACACAACGAGATGTTTACCCACCCCGCGCGTTGCTGCGGGCTTGAATTTGTATGCGAAAGGAAAAAAAGTTAAGTGGTATAAAACGTAAGAGTTTAAAAGTCTCGTTGTGAAAGTATAAACTATAGAAGTATATTAAAAGCGAAAGTAGAAAAGTGAAAAGTTTCGTGCCCAAAGTAGAAGACAAAAAAACTTAAAACAAAAATAAAAAACTTTAAAAGTTAGAAGATTAAAAAATTAAGGAGTATAAAACGTAAAAGTCTAAAAGTCTTGTGGTGAAAGTATAAAACTTTAAAAATATACTAAGTTAAGTGGTATAAAACGTAAAAGTTTAAAAGTTTTGTGGTGAAAGTATAAAACTATAAAAATATACTAAAAACGAAAGTATAAAAGTTAAAAGTTTCGTGGCCAAAGTAAAAGACAACAAAACTTAAAACAAAAAAAAACACTAAAAGTTAGAGGGTAAAAAAGTTAAGGGGTATAAAATGTAAAAGTTTACAGTCTTGTAGTGAAAGTATAAAACTATAAAAATATACTAAAAACGAAGGTAGAAAAGTTAAAAGTTTCGTGTCCAAAATAGAAGACAACAAAACTTAAAATAAATAAAAAACTTTAATAGTTAAATGGTACAAAACGTAAGAGTATGAAATGTGGCCAAACTATGAAAACTAAAAGTTTACTATTTCGTTAAAAAGAAAAAAAACAAATCGTAAAAGTATAGGGGTAGAAAGCGTCAAAACACCAAAGTTACGTGGCCAATGCTTGAAAAACTAAAACTCTACTATTCATCTATGAATTTTTATTGTATAATATAATGTACTATTTTTAATGCTTAAATATATTTAATCTTTTATATTACTATGGGAAAAATTAACTTCTATAGACATTTTTCAGCACACTGATTATATAAAAAATTAGGATTTTTTTGGACAAAGGGTATGTTCTAACCCAATTGACAACCTCAAAAGTTAACAACCGAAACCCATTTTGACCCATCCAAAACATCCATGTAGTTGAGTTTGACACCTATTATAACAACCTTTTTGAGTTTTTGTTGAATAAAAAAATACCACTATTGAATATATGATTAACTACATTAAAAAAATAATATTCTACTAACCACAAAGCACCACTATTAGAACACCATTATTAGTCATTTTCAATGCACAAATCTATCGACTACATATTACTACATTTCATGTATATTTGAAACAACCAACAACAATGTAGAAAATGCAAATTGGACCAAAGATTAGAGCAACAGAGGCATTGAAGTAATCCGAAATGACACCAATATCATGTACCATCTTGATATGTAAAAGAGAACTTATAACATGGACTAAAAATGAACCACATAATATATGAAAAGAAAAATGCACATGCAACAATTGACGGAGATCAAACAATATGGTAAATATAAGGAGAAATCTACTATAGTAACCATAGATAAGAACACATATAGATATAAGAGCACAGCTAATGTGTTCTCTAAAGGCAGCCCTTCCATATAAAAAAGGACACCATAATTAGAAACGAATAAACATAGTACTGGAAATCAGAGAGCCCAAATCGCAGGCTATTACCAAAAAATGACAATAGATAGCTGCAACATAAAACATAGAACAAAGAAAGTAGACCGTAGAACAAACATCACCATATAGACTACTAGATAATACTTACCAAAATCCACATTTTTGCTCCTGCAATTGATTAAGAGGGGTCTGAAGTCTTTAGAGTTTTCAAACTGAGCCTCTCTGCCAACGCTTGTAATATATCCAAATATCTGTAAAAGTAACAAACAACACACCACAATGTTATAAATTTGTTCAATCTTGAATACGTAAAAACGAAAACTTTATAAAAACATAAAATAAATTAAATGAAATGAGGCAATGTGAGGCATGAAATAATGAAGAGCAACCATAGATGACCAAACCTAAAAAGATGAATATGGGACATTTGCAAACAAAGAACAAAAATTTATTGACAAAAAGTCTATTTAGATGTAAATATGGGACATTTGCAAACAAAGAACAAAAAGTTATCGATCACATGTATCTTTTGGATCAAAGAAACAATGTTTACAACTGATATATTAAAAGGCATTTTATGCATGCCTAAAAAACCAATAGCATCTACACTCTAAAAATCTTTTAATGACCAGATTTTTGGCCTTTTTATTATGTAACTAAAGGTAATCCAATTTTAGTAACAAACACTTTCATTTGAAAATATTATACATCATACACAAACAAACCCCAATAATAGTATAAATTTCAACAGGAACATAGTTCTAAACCCAACAAAAAATAAAAAAAATTAAAAAAAAACCCTGACAATTGCTAAAACTTCAACTTGCAGTTCATAAATACCCATAGCAAAAAAAAAGTGAAATACCCATAGCATTCAAATTTGGAGACTTATATCATTGTTATGTGCAAACCGGGTTACAAATTGCTCCGATTGAATAGCAGATTGACTTTGCCGAAGGCCGACGACCCAATGGAAACCATCTCCTAATACCCCCACCTAGCATCATTGTAACCCTAAATCTGAATTAAAAGTATACAAATCCTGAGATTTGAATCGCCGCTGATGTCCAAATCAAACCCTAAATACGATTGTTTAAACAACTTTAAAGATAAAGACGAACTTTGAAGACATCAAAATTTGGATAGGCCAAAGAAAATCAGAACTCAAGAATACGATGGCCTAACTACGTACCTCGTTATGGAATAAAATAAAATCAGAGAACGTAGATCTGAAATCGGTTGAATGGTGGGAAATCTGAAATCAACTTAACGGAGAACAACTTATAGACGAAGGAAACCACCACGTAGAGCTACAGTTGAGGTAAAGACTTGTTGTCGTCTGATAAGCCAAGAACCTGCAAATATAAAAAAATAAAAACATCATAGGATCAATTAAAAAATAAGCAATCCGATGAATTAAAAAAAATAGAACCACACAACCCGTTAGCCGTCGACGTTACATTTTATCACGCCGGACAAAGCAACAAAAGTCTAACGTTCCGGTGGTACATTTTCTTCCCATCGGAACCAAGGATAGGGTCGTCAACGAAGATTACATAAACAAAAAATATATACGACTTACACGATGTTAGGAAATGGCTGGTGGGGGGAGGAACAAATGAGGCATTGATGGTTTTATATAGGATCATAAAAGTGTGATCAATTAATTGAAATGGAGTTGCAAGAACTCCAAAGGGTCGTGTTTATTACCTATTATTATTATAAAACCAATACAATTATTAAAACTATTTAAAAAGGAGTTGCAAGAGCTCCAAAGGGCTTATTATCATTATCATGTTATTTATGATGCTAATCACTAGGAAGTTTATTACTTGTTAGAGCATATTCCTATGTTAACGTTTGTCTCGTGTACTGTATCTAATCTAGAGCATCTGTGTGAGTCATATAGTCACTGGCCGTACCATATGCACCACCGTACCAGATGGTACGTGGGTGGTCCGCCGGCCAGTTAGTAAGTGACTATAAATAGTTCGTTAGAGAGAGAGCTAGTTAGAACTTCTGTCATACTCTACTCCTAAGTGTGTGTAACTGAGTGTGTAACTCTCTCTCTCTAGACTTTGTGTAATCTCTTTGTGAATCAATAAAGCAAAGCTTTATTTACTCGTTTGTGTATCTCCGATTACCAAATCATGCAGTAGTAAGATCGTATAGTGGTTTTTCAAGTGGTATCAGAGCAATTGGTTGCTCTACTACTGTGATTTTGGTAAATTTTCGGACTTTTTAGAGAGAGAAAGTGTGGGTTTTCTATGTTTTTCATCAAATTTTCACAATTCCGAGTGCTTTCGAGGTGAAAAATGATTTCTGAGTGTTCCTGGAGTTTTCTCGCACCTTTCTGAAGCAAATTCCGGTTGAAAACATCAAAATTCGCGAAAATCAGTCAAATTCTGTGTGGTCCGGCCGAAGAAATTTTTGTCCGCCATTGGTCCGTCGGTGGTCTGCACGGCAATCTTCATCAGAATTCTGGTCCGCTGAAACTGGTCCGGAAGTCAATCTTCAAAGTTGGTCCGTGGCGGTTATTGTCTAGTCCGCCGTACCATTTGGTCCGCCGTACCAAATTTGGTCCGCAGGAGATACCTGGTCCGTGTCTGGTCCGCAGGTATAAATCTGGTCCGCTGAGATAATTTGGTCCGTTTCTGGTCCGCTGAGTTTATTTGGTCCGGAACTTGTCCGCTGAGAACAGGTTGGTCCGCTGACAGAAAACACATGTTCACTAAAACTGACGTAACTTGAGAACCATTAAGAGGTACGGGAGCTAATACCAGCCAAAACGTTCGTCTTTCCGAGATCTAGACTTTTACTAACCTAATGGTCAGTACCCTCCGGTTTGACCACCAAAATCTGCTTGGAAGACCTTCGTTTTTGAGTTCGAAGTTTTGACGGTCATTTTTTTTTAACTTCAAAATGAGTGATTTTCACACATTTTCAGCTGCTCAAACATCGATACAAGCAATGATGAACTATGATAATGAGATAAGAACAACTTAGAAGGTTCCTAAGTTGTTACAATTGGAAAATTACCACAATTGGAAGAAACGATTTGAGTCATACATATTTTCTCAAGATGTTGATTCTTGGATTCCGATTGAAAAAGAATATGAGTATCTAATGATAAGCCCAAGAGAGCCAAAGATGATAAGTGATTTTGATGCTGATGAAAAGAAATTCTTTGCTCGAGAGAAGAAAACGTATAGCTTTCTTACAATGGCTTTACCTAAAGACTTGATGCATCAGTTTAAGAATTACACAACTTGTAAAGAATTGTGGGATGCTATTGCTGAAAGATGTGAGGGTAATGAGCAATACAAGAAGACTCGGAAGAAAGTCTTAAAGAAAGAATTTGATAATTTTGGACATTATGACAATGAGAATATCAAAGATTTGATTGCAAGGTTTTCGCATTTGATCAATGAACTTGAAGTTGTAGGTGCCAAGAAGGAAAGTGATTAATTGAAGGAGAAGTTTTTAGAAGCTCTACCTGAAAAATGGGAGAATTTTGTTATGATGTTGACTAATGATCCAAACTATTCAAGTTGGACATTTAATCAATTGATAAGCAAATTACAAGCTCGTGAAATGGAAGTGCTTGTGAAAAAGTCCACAACTCCGTCTGTTCAGAATCCTGAAGTATACTTTGGAGAAAAATTATGCTACCATGCATGCCAAAGCAAAGTCACATTCTACTTCAAGTGTTAATCCACCATTAACTGCATTTCTTGCTGGAAAGTCAGAAAATACAGATTATTCTTCAGGCTGCAGTTTTACTATTCCTGATAAATCATCAAGCAAGTCTACTTCTAATCAAGCAAGTCTACTTCTTCGTCTGGATCTATATTTAGTCAAATTGGTCAATCTAGATTGTTTGGTGAGGATTTAAATCATCTGGATGATGATCAATTGAATAAACTCGATCTGGAATGGCAATTTGCTATGGTAGTGGAGAGAGGAAGGAGATTTATGAAGAAACATGGTAAGACATCTCTTCTTCAAGGAGAAACGCTTGGTTTGAATAGACGAACGATTCAATGTTTTAAATGTGCAAAACATGGACATTTTGCTCGGGATTGTCCTAACAAGTCATCTGATAAGGGTACTTCTGATAAGAATGTTCAAGATAAAGAAGTTAACGCTATGATATCTCAAACTGATGAAGGTTATGATTGGGCTAAAGACTTTCCAGATGAATCTGCATTTATAGTCCGCCCTTCAGACAATTATGCATTAATGGCAAATATTGAGTTTGAATCGAGTGGATATGCATCTAAGACTAGTAAATCTGAAACAAGTGAATATGAAGTTAGTGGGTATGAGTCAACATGTGAATTTTATGCTAAAAAAGAAAGAAAGATTCGAGAATTGAATTCTGAAAAAGAAAATTTGATTTTTGCAAATGAGAAGAAGGAAGAAGAATTAGAAAGTCTCAAGAAGAAGTTTGAAGATTATGATGAGATTCTCATAGTAAATGAGAATTTAGTTAAAGAAAAGAATGCTTTGATGGAAGGGTTTGTTGAGCTTCAAACAAAATTGGACGTAATGGTCAGTTCAGATAATGAACAAATTTTGAAGTTGCGAACTGAGAATGAAGAGTTGGTAAAAAATGTTGAGAAATGGGAAAGTGAAGCAAAAGATGCGATTGGTGATTTTGATATTTTGTTTAAGAAATCAACTGCAAGAGTAGAATTGTTGAAGCAAGTTTATGATGACCTCAAGAAAGAGTTTGATGAAATTATTGCTAAGGAAAATGATTGTCAAATGGAACATTCAATATTACTCGATAAAGTCACAACTTTGACACATGACAACAAGTTGTTGAAAAGAAATATTGAGATTCATGAGGAAAGGGTGAAGAAAATTACTCAAGAAGTCTATGATGCACATGATCAGATGAGACAAGCGAAATTTTTATCCAATAGAGCTTCAGAGCAATTGATTGAATCAGAAAAAGCATTGGGTGAAGCTCAAAAGAAAATTTCTGATTTAAATGTTGAAGTTTTGGATCTGAAGCGACAATTGAACAATTTGAAGAATTCACATTCTTTCACAAGCTACTTGTGCAAAGATGAAAATTTCAAGAAGGAACCAAAGTTTTCATCCGAACAAGTGGAGACAGATGAGATGTTAGGGTCTGAAGAAAAGTTGGCTGCTGAACTTGTTCAAGCTAACAATTTGAAGGGTATTAAAGCTAAATTTACCGAAGTTGCTTAAGCTGGTTCTTCTAAGTCTCCAGTGGATTTGTCAAAGTTGCCCAGTTATAAATGATCAGGTTTGGGTAATAACAATCAGCGATTTGAGCAGAAAGACAAGAAGAACATGCCAAAGAAGACTCAAAAGGCGAAGCAAGATACAAATCTTGAACAAATCTATCATTTGGCACATGTATTCATTTCTACTATAGAGAAAGGGTTCAGAGGAACATAAAAGAAGAAAGATTCATCTACAAGTTCTCTGAAAGAATCTTCTTCATTTGGATCAAATTCCACTCCTCGAAGTCCTACTTCCAAATGGTTACATGCTAACAGGTTTCAAGTTTTTGATGCTTGTCTTGATAGTTATGAATCTGATGAAAGATGTCATCAATTTCAGAGCAAACCACAATCTAAACGATCATATCATTTGTGCTATCAATGTCACCGAAAGGGACACATGGCACATGATTATCCTGATATTGCAAAACGTTAATTTTCAAACAAATCTGTCACACTTATTGATGAATCAGGCAGAATTTTTACTGAGTCAACACCCTTCAAATCAAAATCTAAAACGACACAATCTTTCAAATTTGATTCGAGTGTTGGTGGTTCATCACATGATGATGGCTCAGTTAAAAATGAAAACACAAAACTGCAGTGGCGACCTAAGTTGGTTACCAATGCTGCAACTGATTTTGTGGAAGACACTGGTCGACCAGAAGCTGTGTGCTTCGGGTCATTTGAATACTAATTTTTAACCCAGTGTGCAGGTTTCTTCAAGAAGACCTATTGGTGATTGTGAAGTTCAAGCTTCAAGCAGTTACTGATAGTGGAGTTTCTTGCTTAACTTAAATTGAATGCTTCATATTTCTAACTAAAAGTTTTTCTGAAAAGCTAAAAACTGAAAAGGTATCAGTATCGATTAGTGAATTTTCTTTCTTTTTACATTCCGTATGTAGTATAGAGGGAGAAAATTGAAACCCAAAAATAGCGTCTTTGTGTTTTTGTTGGTGTTAAAATGAAAATCCAAAAATAGAGTTTTAATTTTAAGGGGGAGAAAAAAGAAAAATGCAAACACATTGAAAAACAGAAAATACAAAAACATTGAAAAATGAGAGAATTGTATCCGACATGATTGGGAAATGATGGTGCATTGGCTTACGTGTCTGGCTCATGGATAAATTAGATGAAAAAGCCATAAGATCATTGTTCGATGTGCTTGGTAGATCGGCGTTAGATTAGAAAGTTTTCATGATGTGATAAACATTAAAATACTATTGCTTGACTAAGTGGACAACATCTTGATGCATATCTCATGATATATCAATAAAAGATATGTGAAAAACAAAATGAGAAGTCGCTGTGTATACATGTGTTCATTTTGCAAAGATTTAAAATTGTTTGATTTTCTTTATTTTGTCAAACGATCGGACTTTCTTTGCATATCGAAAGACGACCTGATTGTTGTTCGTTTGACGTTCTGCTTTATTTTCTTTGGTGTTTCGTGTAACTCATCGGACTTTCTCTGCGTTTACGGGAGTACCGACCTGATTGTTGTTGAGTTATACAATTTCAACTTGTTTTATTTTCTTATTTTGTTAAATCTGATGCCTTATATGCGTATCGAAAGATTGACCTTAAGGTAGAAGATTTAACGTTCTTATTTTTTTTGCATGAAACACAGTTGACTGATTCATGAATACAATCATTATTTGATTAAATCACAAATGAAATCACAAAGTGTGATAAGTAAAAACATATCTGAGTATGTCTGATAGTGTGGGGTACACTGGTCAAAGCAACCTAATCAATTCAATAACATATCCAGATGTTAAGAGTATGATTGTGCCTGAGTTTAAGATGGACAAATTATACCAGTAATCGACATGACTTGTGTGCCGAAGTAATTGAAATTGAAGTGTAGTTCAGCATGTTATGACCAATATGATCCCAAGTTGTGATCTTTCTCACAAAAGACAAAAATAGTGTGTGATTCAGTATTTCACTTCTGTATTTCATTTATGTTTCATATCTGAAAAATCCAAAAAGATTTTAGGTGTGTTTTAGTATAAACTTAGAAAAATTACAAAAAGATTTTCGGTGTTGTAGGTCCAGAAAACACAACTGTTCACGATATTTTATCAATCACGAGTGCGGAATCCAAGTGATTGATTGATTCAGGATAAGGGATGAAGAGAACACAAGAAAATGATGTTTAAAATAATAAAAACTTGATCTTTGCACACAAGATGAACTTGTCGGGTACAAATCTTGTAATCGTAAACTCACTCCTCTCGAGACTGATCGTAATCAGCTTTCACTCTGTTTAATCGTCATCAAGCCCCCCAAATGAGGAGGTCTCAAGGGGTTTATATAGGCACCCCAATGGGTTTACTATTGGGCCCCTTGTGGATCATAAACCCAATAGTAAACCCAAACCCAATCATAAACTAGCCTAAATACAATAGCAAACTAGCCTATGATTCTAATGAAACCCTCTAAGCCCAGGCCAACTTATTTAATATTACAAGCCTCATAATCTAGCCTCTACAATCTTCCCCTAGGCTTGTGATATTAAATGTCTTCGATCTTTGAAAATCTTCTTCTTGACTGACTGGCAAAGATGCTGATGAAGATTCTTTCTATAGAAATCTTCATTGGGTTTCATAACGGGCACTTGGGACTTCCTCTTGATCAGCATCAGCTTGAACTTCTTGAAATGAACAAGTTAATGAAATGGTGGATTCTCATTGACTTGCTTCTATTGAAAGAACTGGTTCTTGCTGAATCTTAGGTAACTGTCTTGAATCTCCAAAAATTAGAGGTAAAATTTTGAAAACCTCTAACTATGAAGAACTTGATTGTTGATCTAGGATCTTCATGATCTCTAACTGCTCCCTGCATCATTTTCTTCATCAATTAACTTTAAAATCTTCAGCTTCCCCTAAACACGTGAACATCTTCTTTGAATCTCTTTTGAAGCTTTTGGAAACTTGTAAAGACACCAACAACTTTCCCAGAACAGTTGCTTTTCAGATGGAAGTCTTGTCCGGCTGGTTCTTTAACTTTGAGCAGCAGCAGCATCTTTTTATCATCAACCTGTCTGACACACATTTGAAAAAATATACTCCACCAGACATTTGATGACTGGTCTTTGGGTTAGAAGGTAATTATCATCTGTCCAGTTGATTCAAATTAACATAATTTTAACCAAAAACCCTAATATAGATTACGGGTTTTCTATAAAACTTCCCCTGAACCCAAGACCTCTAAAGACTTCCACTTAGCTGATAACTTCCCCTCAGCTAAGGACTTCCCCTGAGATAATACATATCATCCTCGAGTTCCCTTCGGATACTATGTATTATGGAAGTCTTTTCGGATAATAATTATTATCCTCCCTCCTTCCCCTAAAAATTTGTCAAGATCTGACGGAGGAAGTCTTTTCCATTGGATAATAAGTATCATCCTCGAGTTCCCTTCGGATAATACTTATTATCCCATACTCCTTCCCCTAAAAATTTGGCAAGATCTGTCGGGGGCATATTGTCATGCATTAAAACCCATGAAAAACACATTTTGACTTCTCAAATCAACCTGGCCAAGACGAAAACACACCAAAAAGAACTTAACGACTCACACACGAAAGATAAAAATAAACAAATACTTACCAAACCAAACGTGAGAAAGTTTACAAGGGATCAAACCGTATGAATCTGACTGAGGAACCCTTTTCAGCTTCAGTTACTCAACTAGTCCAGGTGATTGCCGGTATGTTTGTCCGCTTTAAACTCAAACCCGTTTAATCCCAACCGAATGCGTCATGTTTAATATAGTACAATATTACCATCATGTTTAATTGTCTCCACACCCAAGCGTACACAGCAAAACCAACCCAACCTCAGAGTTTATTGAGGATTCACAAACCCCCAGCTTGAGGAACCACGCAACACCGTTATGACTACCACTTATTTCATTAACCATCAGTTGGTGATCAGGTCAGCCGCTAAGCACGCAAAGAAGATCAACTGGGTGATTATTTATTCTCTTTTCTTTTTTCATTTCTTTTTCTTTTCTTTTTCTTTTCTTTATTATGTGGTGTAGTCATGACAACAGAGACATGGCGTGTGAGATAGTGAATACTAGGTAATTACCACTCTCAACCCATTTTTTCCGAGACTTAGTCTTTTAAACCGTGCAACCTGGGATGGGAAACTAAATATATATATCTTTTAAGTTCATTGCACTTTCATTGGAGGTCATAAGTTTAGGTCGAGCCTACCGAGCATATCACCGTGGAGCTTGCCTTTCACTTCCGCCTTACGCGTGTCAGCCATCTCCAACCCAGACATTCATTTTACTTCCCTTAAACTTCTCAGAAACAAGACACAAACAATTAAAAATTGAAAAGCACACTATTTTTGAGGGGTCAATTTTTTTCTTCATATTTACATTTCTTCCACTTGCTTTTTGATTTTTAATTTTTAATGTCACAATCTTGTGAACATCATTTTTTTTAATAAACAAATAAAAACAAATAAAGTAAAAAAATAAAACACACAAACACACTTAAAAGAACAAAACACAAAATTTGAAGATATCTGGCCAAGCTAACTTTCAAAGTATTGATTTGAAAATTTTAGAAAATTGGGTTTAATGACATGCACACTTCATTGCATTTGAAGTCAAACACTTAATCAAACAAGTGAAAATTTAAACTTTAATGAAATAGGTTTGACTCAAAAGACCCTTTGCTGCCTCATCATACAAACAACCAAATTAAGAACAGTACCTTTCATGCTGATTTTGACATTTTACCTCTCAAAGAGACATACCTTCCATTGTATAGATTACTTCACATGTCATGAAGATACGTCTCATAAACTGTGTCTGGAACAATCACTTATCAACAAACAAATTAGTAATAAAAACGTTAGTGATAATCCTCCTTGATCGTTCCTGCAAAGAGTGAGAGATTAGTTAGCTAATAGTACCCAGGCCATTGTTTTTCTGGGTACTCCTGAGGAATCAGTGAATGAAATTTCTTTGAAAAACATTCCTTTTGAAAAATCAGGAAGTTGGGATGATTCGGTTGTAGCTGCATTAGCCTTTGGTTTCCAAGTTCCAGGTGATTTAACATTTGTTTTAGTCACCTTTGGAGTTGTGACTTTCGGTATTTCAACCTTCTTCGTTTTAGATTCATTTTTCAAAACAGTTTTTGTTTTAGTCACCTTTGGAGTTGTGACTTTAGGTATTTCAACCTTCTTCATTTTAGAATCATTTTTCAAAACGGTTTTAGTTACCTTGGGAGGGGTAACTATGGGTTTTTCAGACTTTGATTGTTTTGAAAACGGTTTCTTCACATGTTTTTGGAAATTTTGGTAACTTGGAAAACTGTTGTTTTGATTTAAAGATTTTCTTTCAGCTTTGGCAGCACCCCAATGTTGATCAGAGGGTTTAAATTTAGGAGTAACAGTCTTCATTGCCTTAGGTTTTTGCACCATCATCGGCTTAGACTTCACAGACTCCTGAGATGAAACCCTTTGAGTTTTCAGATAATAAGGTTCATAGGGGCGATACAGACAGTTTCTACCAATATGACCAGCAATGCCACAATTAAAGCAAGTCTGCTTCTTTAGATAGAAGTCAGACGTGTACCCATTTGTTTTTGGTAGCTGATATGGAGTTGGTTTCCCTTGTGATTGCATCCTTGCCTTGTCTGCAGCTCCAGATTTGACTTTCTGCTGGTTCCTTGAAGCTTGAGTAGAACCTGTCCTCATCGTCTTTGTGCTCTCTGGATTTCCTGATGAAGAAGCACCATTCTTGCAACTGCACTTACAACTGCATGAACCAACTGAAGAAATGGGAGATACAGCCACACTTTTCATCTTATCATTCTTCACCACAGTTGTTTGCTTCACACTTGGATGCTTGATGGTGATCTTTGGCCTTGCAATCTGAATCTCACTTGTTACTCCATTGGTAATTCCCTTGAACTTTGAGGAGAAGGATGGTAATTCATATCCAACATCTGGTTCTTGGTCAAACATTGATCCAGACGTCATAAAGATCCTCCCCTCAGGCTGTGTCGTCAAGATCACCTTTTCCCTTTCGACTTTGTCAATTACTTTGAAGTATGGGGTTTCAATTTTAGGGTATGGTTTCAACTTTACCCCAACATCATCGGACTTGGAATTATGACACCTGTTGTATTCTCGGCACTCAGCATCATTGTCTGACATATCCTCTACTCTCCCTTCACCATAAGTCATGTTTGCTGCATTATCAATTTCTTCTTGAGTCAATGGTGTAGTTCCAACCAAGACACTATCAATAGGAGGAGCAGCTTCTTTATAATCAGACTTGGTTCTTTTAACATGTTCCTCACTAAGAAGCATTCCTATAATGTCTCTGGGAACTGGTGGAGGAATAATGCTGTTTGCAGCCAAGGACTTATCAGATTTCTCTGATCCGAACCCAGTTGTGTCTTTCCCAACTTGACCAGTTACAACAGCATGTGACAGTTCCTTTCCAACATTTAACATTCGCTTATTTCTTTCCTGATTGCAATCATACTTGACCTGCAACTCGTTATATGTTTGTTGCAGTTCATCCAATTGCTTCTTTAGCTCACAAATCTCAATCTTAGCCTGATCATATAAAATACTCTTCTCCGTTGCTAGCTTTTGATATTTCACAATGTCTAGTTTCTGAGCTTTTACCTTCTCCTCATTTTTTTGCCATCTACCCTTAAAAGAACTCCTCTCGCATTTTATCTCAAATAATTCTATCTGATAGTTTTTACAAATTTGCCTAAGTCCAGGAATTATACGAGCACAAGTGGGATTGGGGCATATCTCAGTTTTGTCAAGTTCATCTATGAAATCATTTTTGTCCTCAACTATATTCTTTTCTTCAACCACTGAACTCATTTTCTTTCTTTAGATATGCAGCCTTTGAAGATTTTGAAGGATCGGCAAAAACGGCAAAAGTACTATTCAAAGAATAGTGTCAAAAACTTAAAACTGAAAAACGGAGGCCTTCGGAGTGGAATTTGGGGGTCCAAACGAGCTCCCCTGGACGTTAATCTGGGGTAATTCTGGGGCAATTCTGGGGCTTGTTGTTACAAACGTCGTGTTAAAATTTGAGCTTCTAACTCCAAACGAGTCAAAAGTTACGTCCGTTTCCGTGAAAGTGTGAAATGGTGACTTTTTGCCGCAAAAGAAGAGTTTCCGATCGTAGACACTGTTTCCGATCGTAAACCCGTTTCCAATCGTAAATACCTGTTTACGATATAGTCAGACAGCTGGATCGTAAACTCCTGATCGTAAACCTGTTTCCGATCACCTTCAGTCGTAAACCCTGTTTCCGATCAAGAAAAATCGTAAACTCCTGATTCCGGTTGAAAATGTCGTAAACACCCAAAGTTCCAAGCTTTAAGTCGTAAACTCAAAATTTCAGGTCGTAAACACACAAAAATCGTTTCTTGAAGTCGTAAACTCGATTCCTGTGATCGTAAACACCAAGTTGTTGAAGAACACGAAGAACACCAATCGTAAACACTCAAACCAACCCAGAATCTGATCGTAAACTCCCTGGAACAGCAGCAGCTTGATCGTAAACGTGAAGAACAGCTTCAAACCTTCAAAAACTCAAACTTTTTCCAGAAAAATAGCTTGAATCCAATATCATGAGAACCTCGAAACACTCGTTTCTTGGCTCTGATACCAATTGTAGGTCCAGAAAACATAACCGTTCACGATATTTTATCAATCACGAGTGCGGAATCCAAGTGATTGATTGATTCAAGATAAGGGATGAAGAGAACACAAGAAAACGATGTTTAAAACAATAAAAACTTGATCTTTGCACACAAGATGAACTTGTCGGGTACAAATCTTGTAATCGTAAACTCACTCCTCTCAAGACTGATCGTAATCAGCTTTCACTCTGTTTAATCGTCATCAAGCCCCCCAAATGAGGAGGTCTCAAGGGGTTTATATAGGCACCCCAATGGGTTTACTATTGGGCCCCTGTGGATCATAAACCCAATAGTAAACCCAAACCCAATCATAAACTAGCCTAAATACGATAGCAAACTAGCCTATGATTCTAATGAAACCCTCTAAGCCCAGCCCAACTTATTTAATATTACAAGCCTCATAATCTAGCCTCTACAGGTGTGTTTTGATATAAAGTTTCAAAAAGCCAAAAAGATTTTGTTTCTTATTTGTTTTCGACCAATCGATACACGATACAAAATTCAAAAATTCAAAATTACATCTTGGATTCTCGAAGAGAAGTTTTGCGCCAAGATTAAATTAATTTTCAAAAAGAAAAGAAAAGCCGTGTTTCTGTCTTCTGAAATTGCAGGTTTCTATGTGAGAAGACTCAAGCATGGTGAAAGGGGGAGTATGTAATATCTTTCACAAGTGGATCTTGAAGTTCACAGATTGTTCAAGATTGATCCAGCCATGCAAGCTCTAATTCTGACAAGATTCCAAGTTGAAGATCGAACGCAACAATGTTAAAGATTGAAGACTGGAGTTTTGTTAGATAGATAGATAGATAGATAGATAGATAGATAGATAGATAGATAGATAGATAGATAGATAGATACACTACACGTTAAGGGGGATTTTGTTAGAGCATATTCCTATGTTAACGTTTGTCTCGTGTATTGTATCTAATCTAGAGCATCTGTGTGAGTCATATAGTCACTGGTCGTACCATATGCACCACCGTACCAGATGGTACGGGCGTACCAGATGGTACGTGGGTGGTCTGCCTGCCAGTTAGTAAGTGACTATAAATAGTTCGTTAGAGAGAGAGCTAGTTAGAACTTCTGTCATACTCTACTCCTAAATTTGTGTAACTCTCTATCTCTCTAGACTTTGTGTAATCTCTTTGTGAATGAATAAAGCAAACTTTATTTACTCGTTTGTGTATCTCCGATTACCGAATCATGCAGTAGTAAGATCGTACAATGGTTTTTCATTACTTAAGAGTTGCAAGAACTTGGAAAGGTTATTCTTAATTATTGTATTTATATAACTATAACATTTATATTTATTTCATTTAGGATTTTTATTTGAGTTGTAAGGTTTAAAGAGCAATACATTTATGATTGTCATAAATTTTTAGGTGTAAAATAGTGCCTTGAGCTTAACTTATATATATATATATATATATATATATATATATATATTTATATATATATATAATGGAGTTGACTACGATAACCTAAATTTATATATTGTTTGATAGGCTAAATAAAGTGCCCGGTGTTAGAGCATATTCCTATGCTACGAAGTATCTCGTGTATTGTATCTAGATAAGAGTGTTTGTGTGAGTCTTAGGGGCAGCGTATCAAGCAACATACCATTGGTACGCTGACCAACGTACCAAATGGTACGTTGGATGGTACGCAACTTAATGAATGTTACCTATAAATAAGTTGACTTGTTTAGCATGTGAAGAACTTTTGGTCAGATCTACACTTTGTGTGTGTGTTCCAGAAAGAAAAATCAAAGAGCTTTGTAATTGTTCTCTTTGTGAAATCAATAAAACAAAGCTTATTTACATTCTCGTGCACTAGATTGATCAGTTCATCCAGTATAAGATCATTATGTGTCTTTACAAGTGGTATCAGAGCAAATCCAGGTTCCTCTGCTGGTTTGAATTGATCAAAATTGGGTTTTTCTAGTGAGAGAAAGTGGGTTCTTTGGTTTTTCATCAATTTTTTTTCAAATTCGAGTGTTTTTGGTGTCAAACTTGATTGCAAAACATTCCTAGTGTGTTTTCGTTACCTATTGCTGCAAATTACAGTCCAAAACGTCCAAATTATAAAAAATCAGTTGAAACAATGTTCGTACGCCGGTTTAATGTCATGGTACGTTGTATGAACTGCTGGTACGCTGCTGGTACGTAAGGCACTCTTCATCGGTGCTCCGGAGCAGTTACGTCGTACCAAGGTGGTACTGTTCATTGGTACGCTGAGTTCATCGGTACGTCGCTATTTTTTAGCTGAGAATTATGGTACGCTGAGTTTTTGGAATGGTCTGAGTTTGGGTACGTTGGTCAATGATTTGGTTCGCTGAAGTTGATTGGTATGCTGGTTGTCTTGGTCGGTTGTTTGGTACGCTGGCAGAAAAGTGGTGTTCACTAAAACTTACGTAACTTGAGAACGGTTAAGAGTTACAGGAGCAAATACCAGCCAAAACGAACGTCTCGACGAGATCTATACTTTTACTGCCCAAAGGCTAGTGCCCTCTGGTTTGACCCCCAAAATCCGCTTTTAAGACCTTCATTTTTGAGGTTGAAGTTTTGATATCCAATTTCACAATTTTCAAAATGTATGAAATTGATGCATTCATTGCGAGTTAGAGACAGAATGTGTCGAAGTTGATAAATCTTTGAGATTATAATGGTTGGGCAACAAATTTTAGAGCATATATTGTTGATTTGGATAAAACGTTATGGTTACCGGTTTCAAATGAATATATGTATCCAACTTTTAGTGCTGATTGTAAGGCGAGATGGGATTTTTCACTTGAAGAAAGGAAATCATATGATCAAAATGAAAAAGCTATTGCACTTCTTTTGTTAGCTTTGCCTATAACTCTTAAAAGTCAAGTCAGGGATTGTCGAAAACCAAAGGGGATATGGGATATTGTAAAGAAACAGTGTGAGGAACATATATCTACAATTTCTCAGAAAACAGTTGATCAAGATTTGAGGTTTCAAGGTAAGATTGAGGAGTTAGAGAATAAGATGGGAAAGTTGATTGAAGAAAACAATTTTCTGACAAAAGAAGTGGAGAAATGGAATGTTGGTACATGGTTCCTGATCGTCATGTGAAGTATCGAGAACAAGACGGAACGTGCAAGTTTAGGTCTGGCCGAACCTTGGCCGAACTCCAGGTTCGGAGCCGCCGAAGCTTGGCCGAACCTGAGGTTCGGCCAGTCGTGATTTCAGCCTATAAATATGTTTGTCTTGTATAGACTTGAAGAGCTTCCGTGTTATAACTTTCTCTAAGTGTACTCTGTGGTCTCTGTGGTTAATACAAGTCTCATTTGTATTTACTCTCTGTGTTTTACTCGTTTACATTGATTTCTATACGACTAAGTAGAAGATCCTCACGCTCAAGCAATTTCAAGTGGTATCAGAGCATTTGGTTTGTTCTACTAGTCGGAGATCAGTGTTTGTTCGTGTTTTCGAGTTCAAATTCACGTTTTTGAGTTTCAAAATTCGTTTATCATCTTCATTTCTCAAAATTATCGTTCAAAACATCATGATTCACGTCAAATATGTATGTGGTTGCTCATTTTCAGTTGATTGAGTGTTTACTGCTCGAGAGTTGTCGATTTCAGTGTGTTTCTCCAAATTTTTCCGAAAATTCGCGTTCGG
>JBCNJP010000387.1:0-15000 GCA_039602395.1 Deinandra increscens subsp. villosa
TCGACCGAAGACTCAAACACTTGAGTCGAGAACCACGCTGATAGACCGAACGTCCGACCGAAAACAACCGGAAATCACAAACCCGCACACACCGGAACCAAAAACCTATTTTACTCAGAGCCGAAAACTTTAAGTCCAAACCGGAAACCACACAACGAGCCGGAACCGAACCGGAAACTAGAGGTCTGAACCGAAGACCACTTGAGCGAACCGAAAACCACCACACGCTAACCGAGGACCTGTGATTGAGCCGGGAACCTTTACAACCGAGTCGGAGACCCAACAAACCGAGCCTAGAACTTGTTTGGACCGAGCCGAACACCAATGAAGACCGAATACCTTGTTGCTTCTAGCCGGAAACTTTGATGAGAGAACAACCCAGTAAACTTTAAAAGCCGTGAATCACAGAAAGCGAGTTTGTCAAAAATGTTGAGTCGTTAACTTGTTACCGAAGTGAACCTTGAACCAACTGGACACGAGAACTCGATCTTCCCAAAGTGATTAGACAAAAAAATTTAAAATTAAATAAAAAAAAAACAGGACAATTAGACCAGAATTTTTTGTTGGGAAAATATAAGATATAACCTACAAGAACTTGACGTGGACAGCTACAAGATAAAATAATTTAGGAAATGACGCACGTTGACCAACGAATTAAATGAGAGTCCAAAGAAAAAAAAAGAAAAAAAAAAACCGCTTAATTTCAAAAAAAAAAAAACTCCGAATTCAGGAAGCAGATTTGATCTCGAATTGCAATCAAATTAAATTCGGTCAATAATAATAAACGAAACAGTCGGCCAAAACAAAGAGCAATTAATCTACGATCAAACACCACTCTATATATATTTTTTTAGGAACCCTAATTATTTCTTCACAACTGTAAACCAAAAATCATCCAAAACCAACTGTAAAATCACAAAAACCTTAAAAATTCTTGAATCCAATATCGTGAGAGCCTCGAAACGATGTTTCTTGGCTCTGATACCAATTGTAAGGATCAAATAAACCCTCACGCGATATCTGAACTAGTGAAACCGTGCGGAATCCGGTTTAACCAGTTGATTCAAGAAAAACAGTAAAGGGTTATAATCGAAAAGTATTAGAAAGCAATTAAAGACAAACCGATTGAAAGAACACTTGTATTGAACACCGATTACTGCTTACACCTTGATCGAATTCTCTATGGAGAATTCGATGATCACCTTGAACAACTTCAACACTCAAAAAGACTAGCTTTACTCCACAATCAACAACCTAATAATGAGAGGAGAGCTTCCCTTATATAGGGAGTCTCCAACTTGCTAAACAAGACACCCTAAAAACCCTAATTACACATTAATTTCCGGATTTGACCATCTAGGCCCACTAAACTCCCTCTAAACACTTTCTAATTGAGCCCAAACATGCCTAAAATGGCCCAATGACCTAATATACCCATAACCCAACTTATTTTCACCTATTCTAACACATAGGCCTTCAGAATACTCCGCCAAGTGATGATTTAATACACAAGCCACAAATTATTCCCTTACAAACCTAACTCCCAAATACTCCTCAATCGCTCTCGTTTTCCTCTCACTTTCATCAAACCTACTCTAAATTTCAAATCAAATCACTCAATACAGAACCATGGCAGCATCCGCATTTCATAACGAGCACAATCAAAGAGCATTTTTGGAGAAAACAGAGAAATCGGCTCCGTTTGACGGGATGATTGACTTCCTTACTGCGTCTGAACTACATTTTTCCCTAACTGTAAATCCAATCATCTATGATGAGACGATTACACAATTCTGGGCAAACGCAGTAGTGGGTGCCAGGGTTGAAGACGGCAAGCAAGTGATGCAGGTTGAAAGCAAAGTGCACGGAAGAAATGTGTACATCACTGAAGCCATGATCAGACTTCATCTAAAGTTACAGGATGAAGAAGGTATCTTAACGGTTCCCAGGGAAGATTAACAGTTCACCCTGATGGGAATAGGTTACAGAGGAAATCCCAACAGCAAACGGTGAAGAAATGCCACATTCCACCTGTTTAGAGATTTCTTGCTCATACTCTACTGGTTTGCCTAACCCCAAGGCGATCACATGCAGAACTTAGTGAAGTCCAAGCAACTGCTCTTCATGCTGTGATCAGGGGAGATTGTTTTTAACTTTTTAAAGATGATTTTTGATAGGCTGAGGGAGAATTGTGTAAAACCTTTTAACATGTATCCAAGATTTTTACAATATATCTTGGATACACAATTCCCTGATGTCCCAAGAGCTGGCACTGTTTTTCATCAAAAACTTTTAACTGAGAAAATATTTTCTTACTTGCTTTCTAAGAATGTTGTCGCCAACTGTCTTGGTGTGGAAAATGACCATCCACTACTAGAACCAATAGTTGTTCCTGCACCAAATGTGCAAGAACAACCAGTTGAGGTTCAAGAACCCACTGAGCAAGTTGCTCCAGGTGAAAACACTGACCCTGCACCATCAGTTGTTGAACCCACACCTGGATTTGACCCTCTTGAGAAATTAATTGTCAATATCACCTATCAAAGACAGAGGGTCGGGCACTCAAAAAATTCCATCACCAAAACTTTCTCACCTACTCAATCAAAAGTTGTTGACAAGGAGACAGGGTCTACTCCACATATGTCTCCTACACCCACCCAAACTAAAAACCTTGAGCATGACCCACTGTCTGCTCAACATCAAAGCCAAGGGTTTAGCCATATTGCTGATGATCTCTCACTTGAGACCGCATCTTCTATTAGATTGGATGCACAACCCTCATCCATTTTGTTTACCTCCATAGACCTAAACCTAGATATACCTGTGAATGAAGCAGAAACTGATCTAAATCCAAATGAGAATCTCTTCTCATCAACCTCACCTCATGGAGATGATTGGATGGATACTGATCATGTTTCTCCTAACCCCCATTCATCCCCTAAGGAGTTGAACATCTGAAGTGTTGAAGATGTTCATACAGAAAGGGCTGCTACTACACTTGGTTCCCCACTGGAACAATTGGACAGTAGTAACATTTTTAAGACCTAATCTATGGCAACCAGCAGCCAGGATGTACCAAAGGAACCAGAAATGGAACCTGAGGCTACTACTGTGCCTGCAGGGAATCCCAGGTGCCAAGACAACCAGGGTGCTGAGCTTGATCAAGCTAGGCTTGATGGCTCTTCTTTGCCCAAGGATACTGAGAAATCAGTTGAGGGCAGTGCTTTATTACTTGAACTGACGACCAAACAAACTGAACTGCAAACACAAATGCAGTCCCTGCTACAAACAGTTCAACAGCAAGATATTTTGATCAATAGGCTTAAGCAGGAGAAGGCTAGTGTATCAAATCCAACTGGTGAAGCTGTTGCTACCAAAAAGGGGGATAAAACTAGCTCTTCAACACTTTATCAGAAAACTTCTGCTGAAACCAAGCCAAATGAAGACTCTGCTAGCTCAAGTGAAATTAACTTTGATCCAAATGAGAGGTTACCTGAGAAGATGAAGAAGAAGCTATTCAAAATCTGTGGAATTAAGCCCTTCAACCCAATAGAAGGTTTGCTTAATGTTCACATGAATCAGCTGATGCAAGTAGCACCTGAAGAATGCAAGGTCAATCACATGGAGTTCTTAAGATTTGTGATGGCTGCTTCAGGTGCTCACCCTCAAAATATTGGAGAAGTCAGGAGCTTCTTGTCTGATGTTTACATAGCAAGAGAGCAAGAGTATCTTCAAACAGGTCAAGATCAGTTTAAAGCTGAAGGAGAAGAAAGAAGTGAAGAACAGGTTGATGAACCTGAGAGTGAACCAGGAAAAGATGTGGATCTGTTTGATATTGAAGTCACAAAAGCACTTCTTGACTTGAGCAAACCCACATCTCCATCAGCAAAAGATATAACTGAAGAAATTCCTAAGGAAATTACTCCGGAGGAGACAATCATCACTGATGAAACTCCAAAGGATGTTACTCCGAAGGAACCAATCTCTACTGCTGAGGAAATTCCGAAGGAAGTTACTCCGGAAGAACCCCTCACAACTGAGGTTGTTTCGAAGAAAGTTACTTCGGAAGTTGCTCGAGAGCAATTGCCTAAGACTATTCCGGAACAAGTTATCCCGGAAGATAGTCCCAAGGTAGTTACTTCGGAAATTGGCACTAGGACTATTCCTGAGCAAGTTACCTCGGAAGCCAGTCTCAATGCTGCAACTTCACTTCATGGGTCTCCAAAGCCTGCCGATGGTGATTCTCTTGATGAGAGAACAATATATGGTTTCACTGACTTGGAGAATGATGATCAGAGCACAGGAGGTCAAAATGAAGATATGGACCCTTTGACAAAGGCTCTGATTGATCAATTGGAAAAGGAGAATGCTGAAATGCAAAAGAAGTTCCAAAAACAGAAGGAGGCTGTTGTGTTTGAAGAACAGAAACGACTGCTCATAGAAGGAGGTATTTATGAGTATGTCATTAACAATGCAGACCCGATGTTCTTTATTAATGGATCTAGGCTAAGATCTGATCAGTACATAGAAGAAAGAATTGCCAAAGCTGAAGAGCAAGGTCTTTCAGACAAAGTTGACAAGTACAGAAAAGTCTTGGGAAATTAGTATAGGAGAATTCAAATGAAGAAAAATGAAGATAACAGAGTTTTCCTAGCTCAATTCAGTGTAATGCTCAGAAGCAAGGAGTGTTTCACTGATACATGGGTCGATGAAATGAAGGGTGATGACTTGGTGAATTGGATGTATATGATCCTAACTATTTGAGCTGATCAAGCCAAGGAAATGAATGTAAAGAGATTTATTGATTACACTTTTGAGCAGGAGAATGCACAAGAGAAGCAAGGTACCAGATATCAAACACTATCTGAGGAAGATGACTTGCTGATTCACAAATGGTACTTCAAAGAAATTGCATTAGAGAATCCAAAAAGAATCAACTCTTGCAAATTTCCTAGGCTGAGACAAGACTATCATGCTATCAGGAAGAGTCAAAAAGAAAAAGAAAGAGTTACTGGTGAGAAGAAGCCACCGGGTATGTATACTCTGTTTGACACTCTACATCCTGAAGGTCTCAGCTATCTCAAGGAGAAGAAGAGAAAAGCTCTTGTCTCAACTGCTCAACAGAAGAACCCGAGGATCAACATTGTCAAGCAAATGTTTGACACTGTCTCTGATCCTCATCTTTCATTATCTCAACCCTTCACCACAACATCACAACCCACTGCTCCCACATTTCAAACCCCAAATCAGCCAATTCAATCTCCACCATCTTCACCACCTCCTAGAAACCCAAAGCCTACACAACCCAAAACTGAATCCTCATCCCGAAAACCTTCAACCATACCACCCATTCCTCTTTCCTTTTCTGGAGGAAAGAAATCCATGTCTACCAGAAAGAGTTCTATAGTCAAAAGGAAGAAGATTGTAGTGAGTGAATCTGAAGAAGAATTAGAACCTTCAAATGCTCCCAATCCACATGTTGATGTCACTCATCCTTGTATCCTAAGGATTCAATTACACAAAAGTAAAAACATGCACTACTTCTTCATGAGCAATGGTGAAGTAAGGAAGAAACAGAATTTGAAGATGGATGATTGGGATAAATTGCACCAGATGGATATCATGACCATAATGGGAACTCCCAATTATATGTGCATGCCCTAAGGTTGTGTTAAAGCTCAAGTAGAAGCATCAAGAAGATTCAGACAGAAGAACAGTTTTTGGTAGCAACATCTTAGGGGGAGACTGTTGGGAATGTTCAGCTCGGCTGAAATTCTCTAAGTTATAGTTTCAAAGGAAGTTACTCCGGAACTTCCTTCACACTAAGTAGTTCCTCCGAAACTCTTTCTAGTGTTACTCAAGAACTTTGACTTATCCCTTGTTGCAAGTTCCAATGCAGAAAGCTGTCAGAAAGCAGTTTTACTTTGGAGTAGATATGATTTGTTTATTTAGCCTAGTGGCTAAAAGGAAATAAAGGAATATCTTTTATTTCCTCCTTGCACTATAAATATTAGTTGTATTTTCTCTTGTTTAATGCGGATAGACTCTCTCTAGTTTATCAGCTGTAACTCCTTGTTCAAAACATTGAGAAGTAATAATATTGTAGTGCTTGGAATTGATGTCGTGTGTTCAAGTACTTTACTTCTTGTTTTTTAGTTACATTTACCGATCAAAGCATTTTAACATTAACACAAACAAGTCGGATTCCGCCTTTCTTGTTTGATACCTTTAAGTAACTTGTTTGGTTAGTTGACTCTAACCACGATCCTACATTCCTACATGATGGTTGAGGTATGTCCCAAAAAAAGGTAACATTGTGTCACACCTCAACCACTGAGGTCAACACCGTGGGATTATAACGTCATGAATCGTAGCGCACAATCATATCGAAGGACCCTAGGTGAGTTTTCGAATAGATTTAAACCATTATGTCATATTTAATTCAAACAAAATAAAAGTAAAATGTTCACAACATTGTTTTCAATAGCGGTAGTGGAAGCATAAGTGAAATAATTGTTTGAAAAGAGTTTCAGGACATGCCATAAGTGAAAATGAGGTCCCCAAATGTAAATGTTCTCCTAGTGGACCCAAGTGAATGCAACTCAGCGTGCAACAATCCATTTACTCGATAAAACATGTTTAAAAACGGTCAACAATAATGTTGGTGAATTCACAGGTAAGTAAATGAAAATAAACATGCGTAATCGATGTTTTGGAAAATGTTTGTGAAAACCATTACTTTACGTGAATGTATGGATCAAATACAAAACTATTGTCATGAGTCATTAGAACCGATGCTTGACTGAGTTTTGTCCCAAAGCAACGTTTCTAATCCCAAACACTGGCGAAAATTAGGTCAATTTTATACCTGTTCTGTTTGGTACTTGGAGTTAGCGCTACTAACGCGGGTAGGGTTTGTCAAACCCGATAGATCTATCCGGAATTAATATTGCCATCATACAGTTAACGGTCTAATTGCGTAAGGTCTTGTATGGGATAACATGTAACGTATCTCATACAATTAGTGTGTATCACCAAGTAATAATGTAAAGCGATTGAAACCGTGCGAGCGACACGAAACATGGAAATGAACATGTGATATCCCCCTAAATGTAAAATAGTAAAATGGGGTCGTGAACTCACTTGGTAAGCTAGTGAAAAGCTTGCAACGTTCGTTGAACGGAATGAAACGAACTAACCGTGCACTGTAACAAAACAATATGTCTTAAGGCTTGACTTGTGGTCAATCCTAGCCAAAGTCACCTGTGGATGTTTAGCGTTTTCTCATGTTCGTGTAGACCCGACATGTCACATCCCAACCGACGAAGGAACATGTCAAGGCTCGATGATTGTCCAAATGCTCATAACAACTAAATAAGTTGTAATACTTAAACATGCTCTTTTTCATTAATCAATTGCATATATGATACAAATAAGATAAACATACTGAATACATTTCAAAACTGATTTAAGGTCCTTAGTCTAGGTCCAGCAATCCAAGTGTGATCATAACATAGCTCAAGTATAGATTCCTGCAACATGTATAAAATCAAGTGTCAACTATAAAAGTAGTTGATGAGTAAACACACGTTCATAATTTTTTTTATCACATGCGATATATGTGATAAGAGATGCATTCTGATATTCAATTAATGCACAAGTAAACATATCAAACCTTCAATCACCTAAGACTTCGCATCATAATTTCCTAATATAGAGGTAGACTGGCATACAAGGATGACATAATTTTGAAAAGGAGACTGGCAGACTAGAATACAGAGACTTCCATAAACAATTCCACATATAATTCATTCAATCAACATATAATCGCATAACGTTTAGAGAAATGATTTTGAATAAAGATACATGTTACACCGCAAAAAAGGTTAAATATGTGGAGCTATGATTACTAACAAGGCGGATTATCTTTCGAATGAATCACCATTAGAAATGGTAATATGAATTGAATATTGAGTCATATCCCATTTTGAAAGATAGGAGAATTTAGTGAATACTCACAACGCAGATTAACATTCTAATGAATCACCATTTGAATGATAATACGAGTTGATCATTTAGACACCATTCCCTAATATTTAAAGAGGAGGTTTAGTGAATACTCACCTGATATGTAGATCGGATACGAGATATAGAACCAATTTGCGAGAGATAACAACCTGGAGATTATCTTAATGAAACGGACATGCTAAATGAATATAGGAACTCATGATGACTATAGTTATGAGGAACTTAAGGAGTTATGTTCTATTTGTTCAAAAAGACCATTTTACCTTTTATCGGTAAATTAGGGTTTGGTGATAATATAAAGATGTGCATTCCTATAAGTAAGCGCTCACCTCGGGATCGCCCAATGAGGTATGCCAGGTCCCAGTTGGGATTTATACGACACCCCCGCTTTGCAGAAACCCCAGAGTATAGGCGCCTACCCTTCCGGCCCGCACGAACTTCTAAGTATCCGATTAACTTGGTATTTTTAACACTTTATTATTTATCATTTTTGGACTCATATATACTTATTATATATATATATATACACACACACACTAGGTTAGTAACCCGTATACTATACGGGTTGAATATAGATTCATAATATCAAATAGATATTAAAGAAAAAAGATAATGATCAAGAATTTGAAAATTATAATTGATAAAAATTCTTATAATATATTAAATAATAATTTAAAACATTTAAGAAATTTTATTATGCTTGACAAATTGTTGATTACTTTCCACAAAAAGACACATTTAGTTTTGACAAAATTGGTAATTAATCTTAATTGATGATTTACTAAATTGCTAATTGATTGTGAGCTTGACATGTGGCGGTGGTGATGTGGACCATTTATAAATAAGACATGTGACATAAATTTTAGTGTTTTATTAGAATTAGATATATATATATATATATATATATAGGGTTGGGGTATTTTGGAACCCACTTTGAGTTGGAGAATCTTTGGAACCCGACGTTAAAAAAAATGTTTTTTTTTCTTAATTTTTTTATGGTGGTTCTTTAGGTTATAAACTACTCTTAATTGAAAAAAAAAATCAAAAAACCGCCTACTAGATTTTTTTTTAAAAAACATGTAACTTTTTGCGTAACTGTAAAATATGCATAAAAGTTACATATGTATCTTTTTTTGAATTTTTTTTTAAAAAAAATCTACTAGGCGGTTTTTTTATTTTTTTTTCATTTAAGAGTAGTTTATAACCTAAAGAACCACCATAAAAAAATTAAGAAAAAAAAAACATTTTTTAACGTCGGGTTCCAAAGATTCACGAACTCAAGGTGGGTTCCAATTTATCTTTTCCCTATATATATATATATATAGGGTGAGGTTTATTGTAGACACTTTCGAATGTGAAATGGCTCCTTTTCACATGTGAAATTTTTGGAATAATGAGAAAAAAGAAAAAAAGAAAAAAACAAATTAATCACAACCATTAGATCAAGAGATCTAATGGTGAAAAAAGGTGTCTACATGTCTACACTTATGAGGGTGTCTACAATGAACTTTTCAATATATATATATATATATATATATATATATATATATATATAGGAATAAGAACAAATATTAACCAACTCTTAGAGTACTAACCAATTAACCATATCTTAAGGGTTTGAGAGTTTGATCCAAGGGCTAGTAATGATTCTGAATTTTGCAGGCTTTGTTGTGGCTCTTATTACTCCAAGGTCTTATTAGTAAATTTACCCCCTCTCATTCTCTCTCTTCTTTCTTAATACACAGATGAATCTCTTCTTTCTTTATACAGATTTACAAGCTTTTTTTTATTCAAGAGATTTCCTTTATACGGATGAGAGACCTCCGATGGTTAAATCGGAGAAATTGGAAGCGATGGTTAAATTTGAAAATTGATTCAAATCGTGTTCGACTATAGACGTATATGACCTCCAACTACAAATTTAAATCGCCAAAACCGATGGTTTTCATCGTCGATTGCTATGTCACCATCGATGTATCCGACCTTCGACTACAGACGAATCCGACCCCCATTGACGGCAGTTGCCACCCCGCCGCTGCTAACCCCTCTGTTACTCTCTTCCGGTATCTTTTCGGTCTCAAGAGCTTATATGATTGCAGCAAGGATTTTGTGTTTGTTCTTCATCACAAGGTACACTTTTAGGGATCTTAGTATCGGACCTACATTGATTGTCGTTCTTCACTTTGTAATTTGAGATTTTGGTATTTGTTAATTTAAGTTATTTTGTGGTCATCGAGATGTTTACTCGTTGGGATTTACTTTGAACTCTAAAACCCAGGCATAAGTTCTGAAGTTGTCATTTGTATGTTCAAATATTTGATTTTATGTTCAATAAAAGTGTGTAATTCTTATTTTCATAAATCGATGAAGGCCGATCTGTTGCTAATTTCATTTTGTGTTGACTAAGTAATTTTTTTTTCTTTCGATTTTGACTTTTACAGTCAAAGAAGGGGTTGAAGAACCCAAGAGGATGCTGACTCTTGATATTTTTTAATTTATAATATATGTATATTTAGTTATACATTTGATTTTTTTTGTTGAATCTTGATAGCAACGGTGCTACTGATCATCACACCGTTGTTAATTGTTATGGCATCAGAGTTTTATATGTATGGTGTTGCATTTGTAGGTTGTAAAATGCGACGAGTTTAATGTGTTTGTATCATTTTTAATGTTTTCTTTTATAGCACCGGTGTTTACTGATAATCACACCACTATTAATGGTTATAGCATCAATGTTTTATATGCATATGTAGTTTGTAATATATGCAGATGCAGTTGTACCTAAGTAGAAACAATGATGTTAGTGGTTGTAATACATGCATATCCAGTTGTACCTAAGTAGAAACATCGATGCTACTCGTTATGAATTTATGTTAATAGTTATGACAGTAATGTTAGTAGTTGTAACATGTGAAATTTTCTGAACAATGAGAAAAATGAAAAAAAGAAAAAGAAATTAATCATAACCATTAGATCAAGAGATCTAATGGTGAAAAAAGGTGTCTACCTGTCTACACTTATGGGGGTGTCTACAATGAACTTTTCACTAATATATATATATATATATATATATATATATATATATATATATATATATATATATATAGGGTGGGGATATAATAAAAACTAAGTCCACTTTGGAAAACCTAGTAAACCATTTGAAGGGTCAGGAGATTATCCACGTCCACTATTTACCTTTTTCAAATAAGGGTATTAATGTCTTTTACTCTCTTATTGCTTTATACATGTTAAAAAGAAACTGTGACATATCAATCACTTTCTAAAATCTGACAACAATCTTACACACTTTCTGCAACATTCTCTCTCTTACTTTTTTAATTCCCAAGACAGATTGGTTACATATGTAACTTTGTTAAATATGTAACAGATTTTTTCATTACGTGTTACATATGTAAATTCATCAGGATATGTAACAAAATAAATTTTATTAATTTATAAACAAACAATTACAATCAACAGTAAACGTTACAAATGTTTTATACGAACCGACATTCTAAAAAATTATCAAAGAATAAACTAGCTACCAAAACAAATATAACAACCTAACAAGAATATATATAAAACCCTAATATGCTTAAGATCTTGATAATAATCTTCATCTTTGACGCAAAATTCATTCACCTACGAAAAGAAAACAAGTCCATCAGTTTCTGATGTTTATTATAGAAGTGTAACATATATAACCCAAGACACAAATATGTAATAGTTACATATGTAAACCAACACTAAAAATATGTAAAGAGTGAATTACATATGTAAACCAAGATTTACATATTTAACACAATTAAATTTACAATTGTGTTTTGAAACAAAGACTTCTATATTTAAACCAGTAGTTACATATGTAAACCAACACTTAAAATATGTAAACAGTGAGTTACATATGTAAACCAATGGTTACATATTTAACACAATAAAATTTACAATTGTGTTTTGAAACAAAGACTTCTATATGTAAACCAGTAGTTACATATGTAAACCAACACTTAAAATATATAAACAGTGAGTTACATATGTAAACCAATGGTTACATGTTTAACACAAAAATTTACAATTGTGTTTTGAAACAAAAACTTATATATGTAAACCAGTAGTTACATATGTAAAACAACACTTCAAATATGTAAACAATGAGTTACATATGTAAACCAAGAGTTACATATTTAGTACGATTAAATATACAATTGTGTTTTGAAACAACTATTAGTTTATGAACTCTTATTACAATCTTTGTCGCGTCGTTATGTTATGTACTAGAAGTGTTACATATGAAACCCAAGACTTACATATGCAAACCAATAGTTACATATGTAAACCAACACTTATAATATGTAAACAACGAGTTACATATGTAAACCAAGAGTTACATATTTAACACAATTAAATTTACATGTTTGTTTTGAAACAACTATTTGTTTATGAACTCTTATTAGAATCTTTGTTGAGCCGTTATGTTGTGTACTAGAAGTGTTACATATGAAACCTAATATTTACATATGTAAACAAATAGTTACATATATAAACCAACATTTAAAATATGTAAACAGTGAGTTACATATGTAAACCAAGAATTACATATTTAAACCAAGGCTTAAAATATGTAAAAGAGTGAGTTACATATGTAAACCAATACTTACATATGTAACATTTGAGTTATATATGTAACTCACTACCACATAAAAGCATAAAACATACATACAAACATCAAGAAATACTGAAAACACATCAGAGTCAAACATATAAAGCTTACACATGTAGAAAAAATAATCCATTTTAATATATTACTCTATAGATTACTGTAACCGTTAACTAGGTATAATAAACATTTTATTAAAAAAACATGCATAAAAACGAGAACGAAAAAAAGATATAACAAAAAAGAAAAGCTATAAGAAAAATAAAAATTTTGATAATAAAAGCCAAATAAAGATAAAAGAAAACTAACCATTTGAATATTAAAAGGCTAAACAAATACTCACAAATCAAAGTACCATCACACCTAACCCATTTTTCTTTTATTATTTTTCTTTTTTCATTTATTATTTCCATCTTCTTCTTCATCCATATCAAACTAGATGGTGAAGAGGAACAAGTACCTTTAATTTTGAGTTTCGAACTAGATGGTGAAGCAAGACGGACCGATGGCGACGGACTTGATGTTTGAACTCGACGAATCGGACATCTAGAACGTCGCCGCGAAATCGGAGAGATGGGCGGATGTCGGAGAAAACTAGGGTGTCCGTGACACCTAGAAAGCTGACGAACGGAGTCGTCTCTTCTACGAGCAGTGACGGATCTACGAGCGGCGAGTGGATCTACAAGCTCCGATAGATCTATGCGCGGTGGTGGGTGATGGAGGAGGTGGTTAGTGATGGTGGTGGGTTTTTCAGATCTTGAGTTCCATGGTAGAAGCTTAGAAATTTATTATGGGTTTTGAAAGAAGTATGAAATGTGGTGGCGGTGGTGGTATGTGGTGGGTGAAGATAGCGGAAGGAGGTATGTGGTGGTGACATGGTAGATGAAGATGCGATGGGAATGATCTTCAGGTGAGAGAAGAAGAAGATGAAAAATGAGATGAAGTTTTGATAATTTTGAAATGTGAAGATGAGAGAGTGTAGATGAAATGATGAGAGATTATGGGGAAGATGAAAGAGAGTGTTGATTTGATGGTCATGCAGATTTGAAACCTCATACCTAAAATGCCCTTTTCATTTAAAAGAAATGAAAAATGTACTAAAAAGGTGATAAAAAAAATAGAAAATAAATGAATTAATTGTAGCCCTTGGATTGAAATGATGAGTGGTTAAGATGAGGTTTCCTAAGTTTTCCAAAGTGGGGGTAGTTTTCACTTTATCCTTCCTCTATATATATATATATATATATATATATATATATATATATATATAGGGTGAGGTTCATTGTAGACACTTTCGCATGTGAAATAGCTCTTTTTCACATGTGAAAGTTTCTAATTAATGAGAAAAAAGAAAAAAAGAAAAAAGAAAATTAATCACAACCATTAGATCAAGAGATCTAATGGTGAAAAAGGGTGTCTACCTGTCTACACTTATAGGGGTGTCTACAATGAACTTTTCACTATATATATATATATATATATATATATATATATATATATATAAACAATCTAAGACCAAAAACCAAGTCCCAATACCAATCAGAAAAAGAAAAAAGAATGAAAGCCAATAAGGGTAAGTCGGGTATCGAATCCACGAGGAGCATGTGGTTAGTGTTATAAATTTTATCTGATTACTTAACTAAATTAACCTAAAAGCTAAAAAGTTTAAAAGTTGATTTTGATTTTTAAATAGAAAATATAAAATGAGAATAACTATGAATAAAAATAAAATATGATCACACCTAGGGTTCAGGTTTACAAAATTCTAACTGTTTAACTAAGACGTTCTTAAAGGGGACGGTGCGAAGGAGTAGCCTGTGACAACCCGAGTTCTAACTTAAGTGGTTATAACGTGCGAGTTACCGGGTTCATTCACAATTAAAGGTTGTGACGTGTAAACCTTTTACATAACTAAACCAGGCTCGATTCACCAACTAAATCGATCCCAGGATGCATAAACAATCAATAGCAATCAAGAAATTGAGAGAACCCCTTTTGATCTCTAACGCAGCATCAAACATTGGTGAGATATCTTCTCGAATACCGTGCAAGCCAAGCGGCTGCTCTTTGCTGCCGTCGCCCCAAAACCAACACCCCCTCCTCGATTACGTGAACCTTCATTTAGTTGTTGGCGATGTGGGCTCAAAAGCCCAACAACTATTTTCACAAGAGCAGCCCATGTACAATTACTTTCCTTGTAACCGAGACATTTTTTTATTCTTGTAACTCAACTCACGTGAACCTCAAACTCCTAAAGTGCATAACGTTAAGATTGAGATTTCTTTGTTCCTATTTGTCTTTTGTTGTTGCAC